>VZTI01002396.1:879853-932303 GCA_013397865.1 Struthidea cinerea | reverse complement strand
TCTCCTCTCCTCTCCTCTCCTCTCCTCTCCTCTCCTCTCTTTCTCCCTTCTAATTATGTCTCTAACCTTAGCTGTTATAATTTGATTGACAATATAGTAGACAAAAGGCTGACAGACACAAAACTATTCCCAGAAATCATTCTTCTCTTCACACACTGCTGGCCAAACTAAACTGTAAAATATTTCTCTGAAAAATGTTCACACTTTTTTTCTTGCATTACTTTCCTATTTTCCTGAGAACCTGTCCCTCTCTACAATTAGCTGCCAATTTCTTCTTGGAAAGAAGAAATAGACACAGGTACTCAGGTGAAGAGATATTTTCAGACATTCTTCTCTGTGTAAGCTGAGAACAAGGACAGCTCTGTACAGAACCCAAAAGTTGAAAAAACCCACCAACCCACAACACTATAGCAACCAGCACATCAAATTAGGACTGAGATCTCATTTTTCCTTGAAATAAAATTGGATTTTTTTCAACATGCAGAAAGCTGCACAGCTGAAGCAAGATCCATGGCATTGGAGGGGTCTGCTGAAAGCAGTATACAGGCTGTTTCCATTATAGAAATCCCTGCTCTCAATGTTAGCTTCATTTTATTGGGTTTTGGGAAAACATGGCTAGTCTCTTTAAATAAGGTAAACACAGAATACTGCTACAAGAGAAATAACACTTCTCTCAGGTGGAGAAAAGAGGCAGCACTGTGGTAGGGAGCTGGCTTTTAAAAATTTGTCTCCTGTGGAGCTTGAGGCTGTTTGCTTTGTAAGATGCCAAATTGAGGAGTTGACGGGTTTTCTTCTCCTCCAGACTGTAAAACCAGAACTGTCATTTACTTCCAAGATTGGTTTAATACTTCAGTTTGTTATTTGCCTGACTTCAGTGACAGAGCAGTGGTCAAGGTTGGTTCTGCAATGAAATTATCTATTAGCACGATATCAGCTTCACAGATTACGTCATGGTTCCCCTTTTAAGTGCATTGCTCTTTATTGCTGTCACTACTCCTATATAAAAGTGGGGGAAAAAAAAAATCTCTTGAATTGCAAATGAGCTGCGGGTGGACCTCTAAAACTCTTCTTCCGGCACAGCTCTTGGTTTTAATCATCAGCCTCCCTTTCCCGAGGTTACAATTTTTTTTTCAACAAGACAGTTAGAAAATACAGCAGTGAAGCTCAGAAAGAGTAGAGTTATTTAGTTTCACTCTCAATAAAACAGCCTTCAGAGGACTTTCTGGTTCAAGAAAGAGTTCAAAGGAAACTCCGATGCTAAGTTATGGGATTGTTGGAAAGAAGGTTAGCATCAGGAAAATTACGCATCATTTTCTCGTGCCACAGATGAAACACAGTTGCTGACAGTGTCAGTAGAGAGCGAAAGAGCTGTCAAATTCGGGGGAGGGCTCCCTAATCACAGAAAACGTGGGATTGTCCTCGCCCTCCTTTTCCCACTGCTGCCCAACTCCTACTATCTACTAGCTGTGGTATGTGTACAGTTTGCTGCTAATTAAGTTATTCTAACACAAATTTACTTAATCCTAGAGCTTCCGTTTTTCCCACCTCCAGTCAGCAGAACAGAGTTTTGTTGCCATGGCATAATCTTGTCGAGGAAGGGAATTTAAATAATGCCACCGGCTGTGCACGACCCTTGGCACTCGGCACATGGTTTGGAAACATGCAACTGCAAATGAGGAGGGAGCCATCCCAGCCCCTGCTCCACGTCTGTTTCGTTCATACGCACCGGGGGTGGCAGATAATGTGAGCAAAAGCTGCCACTGCACGAGACAGTGAGAGGAGGAGACACAGCAAACTTAGAAAAGGGTGTGTGTGCCTGGGTGTAAGTGTGAGAGAGATGGCGAGCGAGTATCCTTCCCATAAGAAAAAAGATGACAGAGCCGGTCCTTTGAGACTGCAAGCCAGATATTCAGACAGTAAAGCTTTATGGCCTTTGGCTGAGTTGCTCTGATTTATATTGGCTGTGTATCTCTGCCTGATTATATGAAACAATGCCTTTCTGCAGTGACACACAACTTTATTTGGCAATAGCTGATACAGGAGTCATATACCCCATATGACAAAATAAGTAGCGGACTGACAGAAATTTTATTCTATGCCAGTTTCTCATTAATAAAATGTTAGCAGTTCTCAAATCTGAGTTAGACTTTCTGGTGCACTGAAACTGTCTGCAAAAGTCAACGCCGGATTTTCTAAAACAAGCAAACAAAAAACCCCCAACCTAAAATAAAAACTTTCAATATTTAACCATTTGTTTTGATTGTTTTCCAGGTAACTGGTAAAACATAAACTTAGGATCACTATATTTCAATGTCTAAAAAAAGCATGAGAGCAACATCTCATATAACAGACCAAAGATTTATGTTAGCTACAGTTTTCAATGAATCTTGTTACAAAACTCTTTGGCAAACATCTTTGATTGTGTACAAATTTGCTTTCAATCTCTAGATTTACTACTGCCTCTGAAGGAGACGCAGTATTTGGGTTACAAACTTTCATTCATGCTAGATACTGAAGGATGACTCATTTTCTGAAGTTTGTTACTTAAAGATAAAAATTATCTTTGAATTTTAACTTGTATTGCATAGCCTTGTCAGCCCAGGAGGGACTTTATTCCGTAACAAGGAGTGGGGAAAGAATATGTCAAAGAGATTTTGAGTTACCAAAGGAATAAAAGTGTAAGAAGATTTTTTTCGTGCTTGTGTAAGTAGAAGACAGACCAGGTCTTTATTCTTTTTTGTAGGTCACATGACCCTAGGAGCATATAAGCACTCTCATTGTAACAAGTTGTTTTATACAATTAAGGAAGAATGCATATTCACACACTAGTACACCTTATCCCCCAAATATTAGCATTCTTCATATAATTTGTGCACACAGTGGTTTCATATCCCAGAACCATTCTCTGGGTTTTCCTGCTGTAATGCCAGTTGCTTGGGCACTGTGACAGTCTAATTGCGTCAACCTCAGCCTGAGAACAAACTATGAAAACAGCAGAGCAAAATCTGCAAAGCGGATTTACCACCGTCTCACTGCAAATAATTTCCTAACTTAAAGGAAAACAAGTAAGGAAAGCAAAGGGAGTTCAGCCATGAAAAGGAGGAAATCCTGCCACCACCTTTCAAACCTGTTCAAACCTCTGCTCTGCCCCACTCATTATCCCACTAAACACAGCGAAAACACTAATCTCTGAACTCAGGCAAAGCACAGGGCTTTGCCACTTGCTGCAGGGCTGACCTCGCCTTGTGCCCTATGACCAACACCACCGCAGCTCCTGTGGAAGGATACTTGCTCTCTGCCTGCACTGGATGCAAGGCCTCGGCATGAGAACCCTGAGCTCTGCCATCCAGACCCCATGCAGAGCAGGGTATGCAAGGAGCCCGAGGAAGCTGCAATCAGCCAGAGCAGCTGCGAAGGCTGGGGAGGGGAACAGGTGGGTTCTGCTAGCAGCCAGGGACTGCGAATGTCACTCAGTGACCATGCTGGTGTAACGCAATTACCAATTACGTGGTGCCGCATGGAGATTCACAGGGTGCTTTCCCCCACAGGGCACATCCGACCACCCGCAAGATGGGGGGTGGCTGTTTGAGAAGAAAGCCAGGCAGCTCCCAGAGGCTGCCAAGGGCTTTGCAGACCGGGCTGGTGGTGAGAGGCTGCCTGTTTAGCAGCTGTTCCCCTTCACTCATGGCCATCCCACCCACCACTTCTCCCATCTGCAGCAACAGCCTGGCTTTATGTGGCACATGCGGAAAGGTGCGTATTTTTCCAATGGAGGACCAGAAAACAGGCAGGAAACAAGCTTCTACTTGAGAGACAGTTTGCAGGCAGGTCCCAAACAGGATCTGGGTCCAAGAGCTCCTAAACTGGAGTACCCACCCTTGCTTATCTGGACCCATTTTGCACTCATTCTGCATCTCTCATGTAATTCCCACTCTAAGATCCTCAATCTTCTTAGCTAACAACAGGTAGGGAGATGAAGTGTTAGTATATGATCTGTGCCAGGTTGGCAGCTGTGTGATGGGTGTAGCTCCATGGAGGCTGATAGTGCAAGATGAGCTAGGCAAACTGAATGGGTGGCCCTATGTGCAATTTTATAAAAAGAGGTGCTCATGTCTGCATAGTATAGCTCTCCAAAAAAAGCAGGACACTAAATTCAATTAACCTTTCAGAAGCATGTTTTCTTCTTTTTTTTTTTTGTCTTAAGATACTAAAAACATGCCTAAATCAGCAAAATTACATTCTAATAACACTTATCAAAAAATGCATTTGTGCACAGAAGAATTATTCTCTAAAATTTGTCATTATTGGTGAGCTCAGGCGGAATAAAAGGAGGAGGATGGAATTGCTTCTCCATGGAACTAAATTATTTCTCTGGCAACTTCCCTCTTGCAGGTTTCAAAGGAAGGCAGAGGCGTGCAGTCCTAAAACACAGGTGTAACATATCACAAAACTTTAGTTGACCGACTAGCAGGGTTTCCAATATGCCTTTCTAACAGGCCACAGAGCTCTCTCTAAGTGTAAGACAATCCTAAAAATAATGTGTCCATCAGAGAAGAACTCAGAATATTCCTTTTCTTCTCCCTCCCCTTAAAGCAGTAAGAGAGGATTGGTGAAGCAGGAGAGTACTGACCTAGCAGCAACGTAGAGGGTCCTGTTCATGACCATGACAAGCTGGATGTCCAGCCGGTGCCTCTGTGTGGTGTTCCGCCCTGGTTTGTGACCCACAAACACCGGATACTGTCTTGTATCTGTAGGAAGGAAAAAAAATCAACAGGGTCAAAAGAGAATAACAAACTGAAATTGTGCCAACATGAAGCACCGTGGGGCCCAGCTATAGCCAAAACCTGTGGTTTCTGTTCTGTCCTGGAAGCACAGCCTGAGGCTGGAAGGCATGAGCACAGAGAGCTGGAGAGCTCTTCAAGGTTACAGTCTCTGCAGCTGCAAAGGAAAAAGTCATCACCTTTGTAGAAGACAAACTGTGAGTTTTTTTAAGTATAAATCTGTTCTGGAGCTCTTGGCACACAGGTACACGGCACTTTCTCACAGTTTTTCTTTAAGTGCTCGCAGAGCTTAAATGCTTGCTCCTGGCTGCCAAAGCATGTCTATCAGGACAAAGCTGTCCCACAGTGGCCCATCAGTCACCACAATGACTGGACTGGTCATGGCTAAAGCAAAAGGCTTGGCTCCCGTTGGCTCGAACTGCTGGTTCCTTGGGTTTTTCTACAGGACTGGACTGCTGTCACAGAACAGTTGCAGGCATTTCTGAGAAATGGTGGGAAATCACCACTTGAACTTTAGGAATTGAAAGTCACTGCACATTATTTTGGCAACCAGTCTGATGCTCCAGTCCTTCTGGCAACTGGACAGCAATACTGATTGGAATCCCTGTACTGGGCTTATGCTATCAACAAGTCAGCTTCCTCCCCACCTCTCCCAGTCACCAAGAGCATTTATTGTCTATTCTCAATATTTTTTTGGGTGAGAACTCAGCACACACAGGGTGTGCCACTGCTCCTCAGATGTGTGTACAACCTGTAACAACAGTGAACACTTCTGATCAGGGCCACTTTACATTCATATACATCATATGATCATGGCACCTAGGTGCACAAACAAGGAGCTAATTAAGTAAAGAAAATGACAGAAGACAGGAGGAGGATGATCCTCTGATGATTATCACTGCAGAACTGCCATAAGTGCATGTTATACAGGGCTGACTAGCATCTAGCTATGTCTTTTCCCCATAAATATGCTTTCCCAGAAAATGGAAGCTCTTTGAGGGAGTCTATGTCTTTAGAAACTCATCTACTGCTTCAGTGTTTTCAGCTATTGTCTTCTAAAAGCATTGTACCTGTTAAGCTTGGTCAAAGTATTGATTCATAGCATGGTTTCAGCAAAGCACCTCAAAGCATCATGTGCCAGAAAGTCTGGTGACAAAACTGGACAGAAAAAGGAGCTTCTCTCCAAACCAGGTGCTGAGAACTCTTGAAGAGATAAATTAACACACCAGGCAGGGTTTACATTTAAAAGTTTAATCCTTCTGACCATGTCCTAAATGCAAAATGCCAAGTTTAACTGCCAGGCTATTTTCTGTTCAGTAATGTTTCCTCTGTGACTCATGGATTTGGAACAAACTGGGGGCATTCATGTCCACTTCAGCATGCCATGCTGCACAGGAAAAAATATCCCATGTTCTATTTCTCCAAAAGGATCAAGGCTGGCACATTTTTGCAAGAATGATTAGCACTACCCTTCTGGAGGGTGAAAAAGTTGGTGCTGAAGATCCAGTGGTCACACTAGCCATGTTTCACCTGGGTTTGCTTCAGAGCAGTTCTTCCCTGCTCTTGTATCCCAGTTGTCTATTAACATTTGCAGCGCATCAGGTGTGTCCCGGAGTCTTGTCTTTCCGATTGGTGTTACACATGACAGACAAGTTTATGGGTGCCAAGGCCGTTCCAAAGCACAGTAAACAAGGACAATTTAAAAACCAAATTCCTGAACAAAACAGAATTCAACACAAGCCTGCTCTTGGCTGACTTGCTACACCCTAGCGAGAGTAGGGAGAGGCCCAGATGCTAAAGACTTCCTTATGAACATCTAAAACTTTGGGACTTTGAAGAATTTTCTTTGCAATAATCACAACTGAGCTGAGGCAAATGTGAAATAATCAGTTAAGTCAAGCCTGATGTCCAGAGTAAAATGCACAGAAAGCTCTCCACTTGTTTAGCCAGCAAATCTCAATATGATTTGCAGCTGTTGGTGTTACACTAGATTTTGGAGTGTTAGCCAGTCTCTACTGGTAAGAAAAGGGAGAGCTTCTGTCATAAAAGATTCTTTGTCCTGATTTGGTTTTTAGCTGCAATTCTGGTTTAGGAAAAAAATGCCTAACGCTCAAGCAGAATCCATCTGAGCTTAAAGAAGTAAGTTCAATTATTTGTATTAGACTAACAAATAATAAGACCGTGTGAAAAAGTCGTGTTCCTATATTAGTATCTGAGAATGTAAGTTGGCTGACATGGGAGAAATCAAGAAAAATCAACTTTATCCACTGCAACAGTAGTAAAATAATGTTGATTTGAAGTCCCCTGATCAGTATTAAATGAAGTCCCCTGGCCCCCTCATACTTACAGTTGCCATGCGAAATACTGATAGGCTCAGAATCTTCTGGGAAACCAGCCCCAGCAAAGTGTAGCAGTGTGAAATATAGCAGCAAGGCTTCTGACCTCATAGTAGTTCAGCTGTGAGGCTTCACTTCTTCACTTCACCCTGTGGAAGACAAACAGCACCTTCTGTTGAATCAGAGCTTCAAAGAGTCTGTGAAAAGTAGAGGGAGCTTTCCTCCTCAAGCCTCTCACTGTACCTGAGGAGGCATGCTATGTTTCTAAGCAGGAACTGCCCTGCAAAGCCAGTTATTCTTCAGCCCATGCCCCAGCAGGGCCACATCTTGCTTAAGGATAGACCTGAGGACCTGTGTGTTACAAAAAAATTTCTGCTTCTGATGCTTATTATGCAATGAAGACATTTCATCTCCTGCACTGATCAACAGCTGACAAGTTTTCCAAGAAATAGTTTATTTTCCCCTTCTTTGGCTTACATAATTAGATGCTAACACAATGACACACACTATAAATAAAAAAAACCCCACACTACATTATTCTGGTTGAAAAGAAATTAAGAGTTATACTACGGGACTGATTCATACCCTGCAGAGTTGTGAATCAAGTGAAGAAACACTGAGAGAGCTTGATGGAGCATTCACAACATGTCATTGGGCTTTACCATAAAAATATGTACCCATAAATTTAGGTGCCGTAAAACCAATACTCTAACTTGTGATAAAACAAGGAAGAAAAGAACTGTCTAAATCCAGCATTTTTTTCCCTGTGTTCCATTAATGCATTCAGTCATTCATTCATTTATTCAGATTTCATGTACAAAAATATCCCTAAATCTTAAAGATAAAAGGAACCACTGAGGCCTTTGGATACAGTGAAAGAAAACAGCACATAATACAGTAAATACTACATAATTCTCAGGCAAATTTCACAGAGACATTGATCTGTAGGGGAAATCAGTGCAAAAGTGGGGTTTTCTTTTCATCCCTTCCAGAGTTTCAAACCTTTGATGCTGCCTGCTAAAGATTCCTTTTGAACAAAGCTGTTTTACAGTGGTCTGTCAGTCATTCAAGATTCATGGGCAGAAAGTCAAACTTCATAACCTACATAGTCTTTGAAACTTAATTTGGCAAACAAAGTGCTAACTTGCCCTTCTGCAGCACTATTTAATATTAGATACCTGTGTCTCCTGTCTTAAAGCCAAAAAAAGCATTAGCAATTCTTAAATGTTGGATTTCTCATTTTTTAACCAATTGAAAAATGTCACAATAATTAATTTGCCTCATCAGATGCTTGCTTTCAAATAAAATTTCAGTTCCTATAAGTGGTTTGGAAGGGGGGATCTGTTGCAGGGGGATAGAGTCCATAAGGACTACTGATTTATTACACTCTGTGTTAGTCTATTATTATTTCAACACACAAATTGGAAATTTGGCTGATTCTCTATTTCTATTAGCAAAATAACTGAGGGATTGAGTTAGACCAAGATCAGCAAAAAAAAAATAATGTAAGGCAATGACCGACACCTTAACTGAACAAAGTGTCAGATAGATGGCAAAGGATAAAAACAGCAAGAACAAATGCAACACAATGCAGACACTGTCTGTCTGTTATACCTTATAGGAGAATGCATACTAAAAGATAGTACATGCAAGCCCCAAGAGAAGCATTTCCATCTAGCACTGGTCAGGCCAATAGCTCTATATGATTACTGACACAGCTATGTCTGCCTGCAGACACTGTCTTTATGCATTTTCTCCATTTGTCTCTTTAGTCACCTCTTACATTTTCTCCTGACTGTTAGCTCTCTGGAGTAGGACCTGTTTCTTTCTATTTGTTGTCATTTGGGGCCCTTTGGAATGCCCAAAGAAGAAATAAGCAGCAGAAGTAAATAGCATGCTTGGAAAAACAGTTTCCCTCAAAAGGTTTTAATGAAAAGCAAGATACACACATTAAAGGGGCTAATTTCTTTATCTCTATGTAATTTTTCAAAATGTCACTTTGTCGGTTTAAAAATTTTGCCCTTGGAACTACACTGGAAAATGACAAAACAAAATGCCTTACTACACAAATTGATTGAAATTATTTTCTCCTTGAAATTTCTACAATCCAATGTACAAATCTTTTCTGAAATGTACATGAGGAAAAGCAGTTTAATGGGAAGAATTTAGGAAGCAATCCAATTCTTCCACTTAAACTGTATTCATCTACAATATCAGTCTGCAGCCTAACAATTCAGACCACTTGGCTCGCAGTGAGACTCTGGAGCATAAGAATAGCTGCTTTCTGTACTCCCTATCAGCACATAATCCACTATCTAACAAGGAGTGTCCTGTGAGGAAAGCATCACAGAACTGCAGACACAGCTCTGCCACTCCCCTTTAGAACCTGAAAAACTTTTCCCATGGGTGATTCTGCGCCATCAGTCTCTACTTCTCATTCAGATGTGTGTGCTGCTCCGTGTAAATCTGTACAGCAGAAAGCTTCCGGGAAAATGAACAATGCCCAGCACGCTTACTTTGTGAATTCCTGTGCATGATATTGGGCCAGATCTGCTTTCTTTTACCTGGGAAAAAAACCGAACTGGCGAATGAACTGACATAGATTGGTAGGTTTATAAGCATATGAAATTTTCTCTCCTTCTTAATAGGATTCTTTTGGGGAAGAAAAGAGGGAGAAGAGAGGAAAAAAGCATAATTCTCTGTTGCTCTGGTACCAACATAGTTCAAATTCACAAATGTGTATGCAAAATATCTACTTTGTCATCTCAATGATTCAAATGGACTACATGTGTATCAGTGTCTGTGCCAATAAGTTGACAGTGAGGAGGACTAAGTTACATCCAAAGGCAGCTTTTCATTCAGAGGTAATTTTTCAAACATACTGTCACTTTCGCAGTTCTTACAATGGCAGAAAGAGCCATACTGTTTCAGTGGAATTTCAGAAAAGTACAGATTCAAGAAGGTCACACTTATTTTTAGTACAATTTTCTTTTTGGTTGGGGGCAATGCAAACGTTCTCACTTGCAACTGTGCTGAAACTACTTTCTAATCAGAAGTGCTTGTGAACGCAGTGTCTCATGAAGACGAGTAGTGCCAAGTGAGTACAGGCACTGTCTCAAAATAAAAGTTTTGCAAACATCGATGAAGAGCTCTCCATCCTTCATGGGGAGATCTGAACAGCAATCCAATCTGGCCTGCACTAAGGCATACCGTCTGAGAGAGAACTGGGTCTAAGAACTCCAGTTCTCCTGGTCCAAAACGTCGCTGTTCTTGTTGAAGAAAGCTACTGGTGACAAGAAGAGTGAGTTTTGAGGGTCTTTTACTATCAAGCATGCTATTAAAATACAGCCCTGCAAATGTTTAAGAGCATGTTTTATAACCTATGTCTAATCCAGTGACTTGTCATTGACTTGGCAGAGTAGATTAGATTTCTTCCAAGCTTCAAAAAACCCACATATAATCTGCTTTTTGCATTCCTAAACCAAGGCAAATAGGAATTTTTTGGAACATACATTGCTGCTCTGATTCCTCTTTCTGAAGCTGATGTTTCAAATACCTATGTAAGACATCTTGTTCTGGCCGCTTCTGTGTTCCCTCCTTTTCGTCATGTTATAATTAAATATAAACAAACCACATGATCTCTTAATGTATATAGAAATCAAAGTTTTGCCTTCTGAGGTGGAAGAGGTTTCTCTGTTTGTACACTTCAGCCCAAAGATGAATCACTTCTAAGTAGGATGTTTGGATACTAGTACAACAGAGTTGCTATTACTGTTATTTTTACTTAGTCAAAGTCTATGTATACATGTACAGATACATACACATATACATAAACATATACCAGCCACATGTACATGCTTGACACAGGATCATTTACCTTTGTAAAATTCATGCTGTTGGCATGAAGGAGTTTCTGAAGCTGAGAAAGTAATTATCATTTCAAAACAAGGAGAAAAGTCTAATTTTTCCCATGCCAAGCGCCTTCCACAATGACTATCTGTGGCTGTTCAAACCAACAAGAAGCCACCATGACAAGCTTTGCTTTTTGCTGTTTGATATTTTTAGCAATTACAATAGTCTGGGTGGAAATGCATATAGAATATCTACTTGGCTAGGCAAAGAATTGTGTGGTTTGTGCTCTAATACCCTAGTAGGAAGGTTATTTTATCTATAGCTTGTTTGTTCCAGAAGGGTTACACAAATCCAATGAAAAATCTAAACGGAAGAGCGAACTTCCTGGTAAACTCCACTAAAGTGCAATGCCAGATTTGATCCTGAGAGCAAATTCAACAGCAACAGCAATGACTGCATGGGCACATCCTTAATGAAAGGGACGCCCTTCCATGTTAGAAAACCTCCCCTCTTATTGCTTCGACCTCACTGTACATTCAGCTAATCCCAGAGTAACTCCAAGAAAAATCAAATTATGCAACCATGTCAGAATTTTCCCATGGCACAGTAAGACTGCTCTGTAATGAATAGATCTTGTTATATTCATTCATTACAAAACTTCTTTCTACTATGATCAGTTGTGTTCATACACAACAGCTGCACTTCGATCCACAAATTATTAAGCTTAATGTGAGAATCACCGGAAAAAATTCCATGGTCTGTGTTATGCACGAAGCAAGGCCAGGAAACCTACCAGCCCTAAAAACTTGTGACTCTCTTCAACAAACTCTTTTGTTTCTACAAATATGTAGAAATAATTTATTCTTCAAAAAGACAGTCCAGCAAGAAGGTACCAGCATTTAACCAAACACTGAGGAAACTAAAAAGTAAAGCCAGATGAATTTGAACAACTGCATAAGGAAAAATGAACAACAGGGAAAGCAGCAGCCTACATGAACTAGTCCAGGAAACACTCAGCAGATAGCCCTTAGAATCATAACCATCCAAAGCAAAAGCATCATTAAAAAGCAGGAAAGAACAGAGGTTAAAAGATTGGAGATTCTTCTACGGTAAGAACTTTAAAGGCGCACAGGTGGTTTAGCAGCCCAAGTCCTACTTCAGTGTCTCATCAAAACAGAACTCTCAGAGCAAGATCTGCCCATACATGAAAAGCATGCATTGACCTACACAGCGCATGCCTTGCCCTGCTGAAGGCAGAGCGCACAAACCAGTTGGCCAACCTGCCCACTGTTCCCTGCTACAGTACAGATTTGCCATGACATGCTGGCAAGCATCCTTCAATTTCCTTTGGCTAAGCCTTTGGAAATCTCTGAGTGGAAAACACCATCACTGCTATTTACCCTTTTAAATTCACAGCTCCTAGAAAGTGAAAGACAAGAGTTGCGTGCAAGTCAGAGGAAGGAATTAGGAATAATGCGAAAACAACAGCAAAAGAGAGGAATACAACCTGAAGGCTGCAGCTTCCAGAGAATGAGGAAAGTTAGGCTGGCACAGCAGAGCTGTTCAGGAGACCATCCTTTGTCTCTGCCTGTCTGTGTGGTGTGTTAGCTGCTGCTTGGCCACCTCTCATGGCTGCACCAGGCAGCAGAAGGGCTTGTGCAAAATGCCTGTTCTGAGCGGTGCCAAGGGGATCAGACAGATGTGAGTGAACAGAAGCTCAGCAGGTGCTTGGGAAGCTCAAGAGAGATGAGGCAGAAGTGGCTATCAGCAAGACACAGCATGGAGTGCCAGACATGGCAACTGAATTGGCAATGGCAGGACAGTGCCTGGGATGGACAGCTTTTTCACCCGTGCTGTCCTTTCTCTACCAATTGCTGCTCAGTCACCTGAATGGCGCTGCAGGTGGCTACAGAGACTCAATGCCAGCTCCGTGCCCATCATCACTACCAACTTCCAACATCTTTTCGTGACTGATGGTGCAGCCATCATTCATCTTTCCTCTCCTGTTCTGCTCCTGTTGTCTCTACACCTGGCCATACATTTCATGTGGCCAAAAAAGCACTCTTGCACTCCAGGTAGCTGGCCCTTATGCCAGAGAGACTGGTGCATGAACGCATTGGGGTAATCACCTGTACTCCTTCAGGTCTCATGGTAATAAGGGGTTGCTCCTGAACACTGGTGAGGGCAGAGAGGCAGTGCCTAAGGGAAGCCCACACCTGTCTGGCAACACTGTGGACCATAAGTGATATATGTGAAGCACCACTCTCTCCCATTTGTGCATAGCAAAAAGTTCTCCCTGACTATAAGAGGACTGCATGGGTGCCCTCTGCTATACATGCTTTACTAGCGTTCTAATTGGATTCAGCACTGCTTACTCATTGCCCAGCTGCCATGGGCTGCATGCCAGGCATGACGACCAGGCCCAAGGGAAAGACACCAATAAGAGCGATTTTGCCACATATAGTAAGCAACAGTACCTACCTTCATTAAAAAGAATAATATGAACTTCATTACTAGTTTAATGATACGCGGGCCATGCAGATTTCCTCACAAAGACTTGCAAAAATGCATCTAAAATAAAATTTTGGCCCAAATACAAAGTATTTTCACGCAAGTTTCAGGGGTACTTGCTTACTTTGTTCAGGTTTATGCAAACCTGAGTCTATACCAACTGTTCTCTCCCCTCATTTGAACCTTTACAAAGCCATACCCCACGCACAATAGCGTCACCTATGATACGTGGCATCACTGCCTCCTGCCTCAGTTAAGCAATAAACTGAAAAGATCTGGAGAACCCCCAGGCAGCAGTGATGAGCCTCAGCCTGTTGAACTGGAGTAGCAGGTGTCAAGTCAGTAGGCAAAACTCAGCAGGCTTAATGCCGGCAACCTGTCCTCTCAAGATCCACATTGCTGCTCCCGCCAGTGCAGCACAAGAAGCAAATGCAAAGAGCGAATGGAGGCCTAAATAGAAGAAACCCTCTGCTGACCTGAGTGAGACATCTCCTATGACTGCAGCGTTAATAGGATGCTGCTGTTCCGAGGGGAAACAGTCAGATGGAAGATGAACATCTCCCACATGGAATGAGAAGCATCTCAGGCCTATCGATTTTGGTTGTAACCTTTACTGTAAACAGTCCACGGGGGCCTCATCAGCCACCTGTTCAGTGATATTTGCATTGAAATATAGAGCCAACGCAAATGAGAAAATGGCCGCAGTTCCTTGCTAAAGCATCTGCTCTAGCAGGATGCATCTATCTGTGCATCACCAGCAGCAGCACAGGTACAGGTTGTAAAGGAAGGGGTAATGCAGCAGCACTAGCTCTCTCACACGGCTCTGAAACAACAAACGTTCCATTTGTCATGATGTTGATGGTGGTGGTAGTGATATTATATCATGCAATATTTCACTTTCTAATAATTGCTCAGTTTTATACCGAATTCAGGCTTGCCAAAACTGGGAGGAAAGCCATCTGTGCCTGGAGGATGACTGCCAGAAACATTTGCAATTTTATTTTGGGGTTATAAACCTGCAGAATGGAACAAAGGCAATGCCTAAATAACCTCTTTCACTCAACACCCCCAGTTATACAGAGCAATAGACCTAACTCCAGAACAGCTTGGTCAGTCATTACAAAGATGTCTTTATTATTTTTAAAAGTCTCACTCATTTAAGAGATAAAAATAGCTCTATTGATTATTTGTGGGACTTCAGCAAAACTCTGTCAAGATTCAGAATTGATTTGAGAGCTAAATGTAGCAATCACTGCCTTTTGACAGGAGAGAACACCATCTCTAATATATACTTTGCTGTTTCATCTCAGCATGCTTAATAAAAAACAGATACACTACCAGCAACAGCATTACTCTCTCCAACACTCATTTTGCCTGGGAAATATCAGTGCCAGTCAACTGACCTTCTATTCCCTCATCTGATAGAGGGAATAAAAATTATGTAGCTGCAGGTGACCCCAAGCTGTAATGGGAGAAAAATGTGCCTTCCCTTTGTTTTCTTCTCCTTTTGGACAGCAAAGGTAAAACAAAGTCTGGTATGTTTTCACAACAACATTTACAAATGTCACAAATGATTAAAAGTTAGGCACGGCCCTGCAAGCATTGTCTCAGCTGCCACATGAACATTGCAAGGGCATGTAGTGATAGGACAAGGGGAAATGGCTTCCAACTGGGAGGGTGCTGAGGCACTGGAACAGGTTGCCCAGAGAAACTGTGGAGGTTCCATTGCTGGAAGTGCTCAGTATCAGGTTGGATGGTCCTTTGAGCAACCTGGTCTAGTAGGAGATGTCTTTGCAAGGGTGGTGGAACTAGATGATCTTTAAGCCCCCTTCCAACCTAAACAATTTCATGATTCCATGATTTTAATATCACCATGTTTAAAGCTCAGTGTAATCACAAATAACTCTCCTTTACTTTTTGTTAATGCAAGAAACACTCAAGCACTTAAATATGAACTCCGGCTATATTCTTCAGGACACTTGTCCCGTTCACGTGAAATTAAAGTGTCTATGTTCTAATGTGATGGAGCAGTAGAGAAATGCAAATCCTCACATTTAAGTCAGCTGTTAATCAGAGCACATTGCTTAGCTGTTGTGCAACTTGGCCAGTTCTGTCCCTAATCTATTTATGCAAAAAATGACTCATTTAACCTGCTGTGATTTACTTGAAGAGAAATAGCAAATTTTGTCGGGTTATTTTGTCAAATGGCAACCAATCAACTTCGTCATGAAGTGGTTTCATACCACATCAAACTACACACCTACCCTAAAATGTGAATGAAATCTACTGTAGTACTTCAAATACTCAAGAGCCTTACCATTTCCATAATAATTACTCCAGCAGGGGACAACGCGCTACCGGAAAGTGACAGTCACCACTGCAGAGTGCACCATTTGTTCCACCCTGCAATAGTCTAGCCATGGCAGGAAAACTCAGGCCAAACCTCAACATCATATTCTGGGCAGGGATGCTCAGCACAAGGACACAGTGTGGTCAAGCAATCCAAGTTAAGACAGCCAGAAAAAAGGAAAAGGCTTTTCCTTCCAGAAACCTGGCAAAATCTTCAAGAAAAATTATGTTTGTCCCTGACAGATAAAAAAAACCCCAGATAAACAAAGAGTTCTCAATATGTGTTTATAATTTTATCCCCTAATTTGTTTACGAATTAGTTATGTCAAGTTTATCTATACCTTACAGAAAAAGCATTACAAAAAAGCATGAAATAGACTACTACAAAAACACAAAATGTCCAAAAATGAAAAATGTCCACAAAACAAATGTAATCCCTAAGGGAAAATTTTCAATTAGTTGTTGATAGACACAGGTAGAAGAGAAAACCAGAAGACTCTGAGTACTAAGAAAACAAAAATTAAGTGGGAACCTTGCCTGTCAGCACCACCTCTGAAATCTCTCTCCCTCAGACAACGATCCACTCCCATGGGCCCATACAGTCACAGACATCCACCAAATCTAAAAGGCTCACATCACAGGAAAGGTTTCCTTGTTAAAACTTTAGAGCGATTTCATAGATCTCTGTCTTTCATGATTACTCTTCATTGCCAATGTTTTTTTGCTGGTATTTTTGGAAGCTTTAAAGGAGTAGAATAAATCTGACTCTGAGACAGAAAATCTATGTAGCTTGCTTTTCCTCTGGGAAAATGATGCTTACAACAATCTAGCACCTGCAGCTTGCTAGTAATTGCTAGTTGCAAGTGAAAGACTCTGAGCTTTGCTCTGCCTAGATTCCCATGCCCAGTAAATTCCCAAATTTTAAATCATATAAAATCCAAGCAGCTTTATGGACAAATTAATACTAGAAAGTACCCCATCCTCAAGAATGCCCTTTGAGTAAAGAGATCAGCTCAACATGCCAGCATGACATATTTTCCACTCTCCTCTTCATTCCACCACTTCAGAGTTATGAAGAAGACAGAAGGCATAGCATGAAGTCAACAGATACCTAAGAGAAATACTATTTCCAGGATAGTGCTCAGACAAATGATACTGTATGTTAACCTGGACATAAGGCTAATTACTGTAATTCAGTATATTTTAAAGGCAAATGCTATATGCAGATACAATCAATAAACCTCCGAATGTAAAAAATCACAATTTCTGTAACTAATAGAATAGTTTAAGATAATTTTAATTACTGAGGATCTATTATTGAGAGGAAACATCAAATATGTGATGTGATTGCATGGGCAAACTTAAAATTGAGGTGGTGTGGGTCAGAAAAAGTAAGAAAAGAGATTATAGTTAGAGTATGATGAGCCCCTGCACCACAGAAATACACTACTGACACACATTCACCCACACACTGAAGAATACAAGCATCCTTACACATTTGTTCACACCTGCTTCTTAGCACAGCATGAGGGAATTAGAGCAGCATAGAAAAGGAAGTCAAAGCAGCATTGACAAATGCCTGTAGTACAAGTTACAAAAGCAGTAGCTCTGTTATTATTTGCTTTGCTTCTTTGGACAAGCTGTGGAGAAAAAGGTTCAGTGTAGCAAGAGAGAACAAGCCCACTGAGTATGACTGCCTGAATGGGGCATGATGGATGAGCTTCCTTGCAGATAGGAAAAGCCTCTAATCCATTCTCCGGCTCATTGCTAGAGCGAGGCAAAGTAATTCTCTTCTTCTGCGGGAAATAACCTCTGCCTTTTCGATACCACGTGGAGGGCTTTGCAAAGCACAATCCAGACTGTCACCCAGATGAGACCGCAGCCTGTTTCCAGGTCCCACACTAGGGCAGACTCAGCTATGCAGCCCAAAACCCTGAAGCAAGACAAAGATGTTTCTATATTGCTTGTGCTTCCTATGGCTATTTTAGGAATGATTGCATGCATTCAGGTTCCAACAACGAATAATGAGAGACACAGAAAGAGAAGTCATTTTCATGGCACCAGCACTCAGCTAATGACTGAAACTGAAACTGAAACACTTCTAATATTCCAGATAATTTTATGGAGCTGAAAAGACCTACTCTGTGTGTAATAGACAGATTGCAAGCATCATCCCAGCAATGAAATAACAACCACCAGCATCAGGATGGGAAGACTTGCTCTGGGGTTCACTGATGAAAGTTTGACTCTAACCAAAATACCAAGGCTTTCTAAGACAACCAAGGACCTGTTCCCAAACCTCATCCTCCCTCACACCCTGCAACTTCAGTCTGTAATGGTGGGTGACACAGGAAAAGCAATGATTCATTAGCTGACTGCATCTAAGTGAATTCAGCAAAACTGCTTCATCAGTAGTAACACACAGTTAAGGGTTTTTAACAAGCCTGCCAGGTGTTTTTTAACCCAAATGAATCCTTCCTAGCTTGCCTGACAGAACTGAAATTCCTGTGAAGGAACAAGGAACATGACTGCATAGCCGATGAACTGCTGGTGTTATTTCTTACTCTGCAGTTCTGCTGCTTATGTGATTTACATCAAATGCTGCAGAGAGAGTTTCCTCTAACTCTAGGCTGGCCTCCATGATGTGGACATCGAACTGATCAGCTGCCAGGAGCTGATCTACAGCCAAGACCTAAATTCCTGCCAGCATTTAGAAGGAAATAAATGCACAAAAGACATTAGTCCAGAGAATCAAATTACTTTTCAATGAGACTTAAGGCTATATGCACGGACCGTGCTGAGCTCACTAAAAAGACTGAGGAGATCCAGGCAGGCATCAAGGTGTGGTGTTCTCAACTGGACTCCAATCTGGCATCCCCCCTTGCCCACAAGCATGACCCAAATCTTACAGGCTGTGCTTGCCTGCCCAGTGACAGAGCAGTGACTCTCCAGCTTGCAGCACAGTCACACAGCACTTAAAACTGAAGGGCATCAGCTTCTTTTTGTTTATGCCAGTGAAAATGCTGACACTGACATCTGCTAGATTGTGGAGCACTGATTCCCACTGGACTTCAGAAGGACCTGTAGCTGCTTTACAGCTTGTACCATCTGCATCAGCTCATGCATGAGGTGGCTTTACCTATTTATAAGCTTTCCAGTTATAGAGAATGGTATATATTTAACACTTTCATCCTCATAAAAGTACACATACTCAGATGAAGACTCCGTTAAATTCTGCAAACTTTACATGGGTTTTGGGCAAAGTCTCCCATCTAATGTCAGGAAATGGAAATAACCACATCCAAATTCCCTGTGAAATTTGAGGTTATACGTAATCTTTCAAAAGAAGAAATTTTTATTTTGTTTTGCCTTCTTACTCTCTTAAAGAAAGTAAATCAGATGGTCTTGACCATGTTCCACTGTATTTCTTTTCATTAAAATTTTCCTGTAAGCAATCCAAAACAGAATTATTCTTGTGGGAAACATCACTACACCAGCTTAAAGCAAAAGAGATTCTTTGCACATGAATGCCCCTACATTCAACACACACTTGTGAAGAAGTCAATTTTGCAGTGTCTATGACCATATATATTCATAACTTCTGGTATCCTGAACAACATGAATAATGCCAAAAAAAGTGTACTATGACGGCTCAATAGTAATATATTTTTTGGAAGACTTCTCTCATTAACTTGCTGCAACAAAGAAATCTGAAGAACACAATTTCAGGCACTTACCCTCTTCTGATGGAAAAGTGTGACTTTGAAAGAAAGCACTTAACCTACAAAATCTTTTCTGGAAGCTCTGAAGGACCCTGTCACCTGACACCTCGGGGTGGTTAGCACCAGCTTTTCCTAGACACCAGCCATAGCGGTACCTTGATGAGACAGACTAGAGCTTCTAAATGCTCTCACAAAACTTTCAGGAGGGAGAAAGACTTTTACTTAGTTCACTTACCAGCAAATTATACTTACTGCAAGTGAAGTCAGAAACATGTCCAGCCACTGAGCAAACAGCACTCTGAGCACATGCCAAAGAAAATTTCATTTAAAAAAACCCCATTACATGAATATTGAGTGTGTTCTCACATGTTTAAAGCACAGAGGAAAAAAGGTGGGAATTTACTGATAATTTACCTCATTGAATACCAATGCCTACCATAACATCACTCCCCCATGCAGAGCTAGAAAGCAATTTTTTTTCTGCCAGAAAATTACCACGCCTTTTTTCTTCTGGGATCCTAAAAGTATAACTTACTGTCCCAGGCAGGAAGAAACAACCTGCACAGTTGTTCATGGAGGAGCATCTGCACAGGAGGGGCAACACAAACCTATGACTAGCAAGATGAAGTTGCAAACTGGCGATGCTCCACAGTAAAGTGCTTTTATAAAGAATGGGACTAGTTTGTGAGACTGAAAACTCTGATGCCTCCATGATAAAGGCTGTGAAGAATGCTTGTATGTCTCCTTTCTGAATCCTAAGGAGCTCTCCACAATCCATTCCCTTTCCAGCACTGACGTGTAGGGTCTCTCTCTCTTGTAAAAGGACTTGGCTTTCCTCACGCAAGAACAGATTTGGCTTTCCTAACACCGGAACAGGTTACTCCCCTTCTTCACACACACCCTTACGTTCCCCAAAAGCTGAGAACACTATTTCTGCTGCAGGCTCATGGGGACAGATTGTATCTTCCCTCCTTTTTTGGACAGCTTAAAGAAGACTGCTTGTGCTTCCCATAAATAAAAAGCTAGCAGTTGATGTTAAAAGGATGACTAAACTTGGAATATATAATTTAATGTACATTTTAATAAAGCTGACTAGTGACTTAATTTCTCTTAGCTGAATGTTGGTAAGCTCTGAAGGCTTTACAGAAAAAACCAAAGAGATGTGGTAGCTTTCTCCCAGGTGCTGGACAATGAAGAAGATGGAGAGAAAGCTCCTTCTTCCTGGAGTCCACCAGGCATATTACTTCTTTATCTGTCATGGAGAGAGATCGACTCCCATGCTCTTTCTCGGTCGGCAGTGCTAGGCACCCTCCTTTCCCCTGACCTCCCAAAGACAACTGTTTCCCTCAGCCTGGAACAAAGTGAGTTGCCCTGCTGTGTGTTCCCCAGGGGCGGGACACAGTCAGCCAGAAGAATTTTGCCTGACTGGAAATGAAAATGAGGACAGAAATCTTTTCAGCACAGCTTACGCTTCAATCTCTTCTCTTGCTCTGAACGCGCAGAAGTACACAAGGTCAAACACATTAGGACAAAAATTCTAAGCCATGCACCCCTTGTAGGGTGCTCCTGCCCAGTTCTCAAGTAGGGTTAATTGTACTGTATGAACCAACATCCACGAACTCAAAAAAACTGTCGTTTCCAATGTGCTGCTTTCCAGGTATTTATAATGCAAACACAGACAAAAGGTATGCTCTCTTTTATGACAAGCCTGAAATAAAGCAGTTCTAATTAGCAAAACCAGACATGGCATCTGAGGTAGCACAGTTTGCAATGCAAGGATAAGAAACCTCTCCTTTGGGTTTATTCAGCAGCAAGCAGACTTACGCCCTTCCTTCTTATAAATTTTTCTCTTTGGCTCTGCGAATAGGTCTATCTGTACAATAGACAATTGATGATTTCCCACAATAGCAATTTGATTACTGATTGCTACTTTGTCACAAACAAACCACACATCATCTACAGTCAAGCAATGTCCTGCATCACCTGAACAAAATTGTGCACTACACAGCCCTGTCAGCGCTATCATTTCTATTGCTGGCTGGACCTTCCTATAAACTATAAGACTGTCAATTACTTTCTGTCTGCCTTTGCTGAAAAAATAAAGTTTTGGCTACAACCCATATGGCACAATACTGCTTCAGATTAAAACAGTGCTACCAATAGAAAGAAAAAAGGAATACCTTCACCAGCAGATATTACCGTGCTGGAGCTCCTTTTGGTTATTCTTTCCTCGACTTGTGTTTTATTTCAAGAATGCTACATGCTGTGCCATTTTTATTAAAAAAGGCCTTGTCTTGAAAAGTTGTCCACACACACAATACACACATGTGTGGGTAAAGGAGATTTTTTTAAATTTTCACAGGTACCAGAAAAGCTGTTCCCCACTGCAATTCTCCTGATTCAAATACATAAGTCTTCTTTGGCCCCATTTTTAATCTAAGCAAACATTTTAGTTACTACATTGCAAAAATACTGACAGCATTCCTACAGCATAACAGCATCCATAACTGACTTCCAACACCCCAAACTTCTCACATCAACATTTTGGGATCAAATGAATGCATTCAACTGTTGACCTCCAGCCCAGTACCAAGTCCTTAAAAACTGAATCATGCACACATGCACACAGATGGGATGCATTCCCCAAGATAGAGGAGCTATTGCTCGCAGTTTCAGTGGGGGCCTGGCTTTGGAGCACAGTTTTGCACTTCAAGGAGCACAAACATGATGATTCATCTCACTGAAAATATTCAACTCAGAATCATGCATTTTTTTAGTTTTTCCATCGTTACCAACTGGTCTGTCAGAGCGACATTTTTTCTAGTTATACCTACAAAAGTCACACAACAAAAGAGTTGTTATTGAATCTTTTCCTAATGAGGCTATTTTAGAAAAACACTAATATTTGAGAAATCCTGCTCAGGATCTGGGATCAAACTACAGAATTAACCACTCAGTCTTGCTTCAATACCAAGAAGAATGATGCCCCACATATTTCTATTGTCTAATGAAAGATTTCCATCATTCTGTCCAATCAATCAAGTTAAATTACATTTAATTTCTAGACTCAAACATCTGGGCTTAACCAGAATAATCTAATCATCACAACAAATTCACATTTAAAAGCAAACCTCAGTCACAATCTCTTGGACAAACTGAAAGTTTAATGTGCAAACAATTACCAGATTATACAACTAAAAGAATATGTTTCACTAGAAAGTAATTAAGTTTAAATTCCAGTGTAATGAGAAGGAAGATAGCGAATGTTACTGCTCAGAAAGAGAGAAAGAGAGAAAGAAAGAAAGAGAGAAAGAAAGAAAGAGAGAAAGCAAGAGAGAGAGAAAGAAAGAAAGAAAGAAAGGAAGAAAGAAAGACAAAAAATCAGTACTGAAGGAAGAGAGTGTCGTGAGCACCAGGGACAAAACAGAAGAGCAAGAACAGCCATCTCAGCATATTACAGCTTTCTGCTAAAGCCACAGCCAGATCCGGTACAATATAAATGGCAGCAGCACTTCCCTTGGGACTGCAATGTTGTGTGAAGCTTCACGCAAAACACTTCACTGATGTCTCTTGGGGACCAGAGGAGGCTAAAGGTCTTTTTTAGCTAACTACTCTAATCCTCCCATCACCTCCTCCCAAACCAACACTCACCGTCTTCTTCAACAACAGCAGTAGTTAAAAGCCTAACTATGCAAGGATCTCACACTTGGTAAAGCTCCGGAAGTTTCATTTCTAAGTAGAAGTTACTAAAAATAAACTTTATAAAGCTTACTAGTCTATATTTTTGGTATCCAAAAGCAATGAAGGCTCCTGAGAAACTAGCAGGTATCTCTGAAAAAAGGAATAAACACCACCACACCTGAGTCTTGCATTGCTTACCACTTACTCCTCCCCCTCCCCTTATTTTGCTGACAGCAAGATGGACAATACATGAAAATTTGATTGTTGGTAAGCTGAGTAATGCAAATTAGCTTAATGAAATAGATGACTTTGTGTATGTCCCTTTGATACTGATTAAGCTCAAGTATCCACTCAGCTAATGACTAAAGCAATACCATGAGAGTGCTTGTGGAGGTGTCATAGCTATACTTCTTTTTTTTTCAGTAGCTCTTTGCTCAGCATTTATTTCTACCTCAATCCCCCTGTCCAGGCCAGCCTCCAAAGAGCAGGCAGCAGCAGCTAACAGCTTAAGACATGAGTGATGTAACATAAAAATCTGCAGTTACTTTACACAGCTTGGGCCTCAACATAGAAAGGAGATATGCCTTTGTGCCTCCAGTTTTCAAAGCAGATTACCAGTGTGCTGCAAGGGGCTGCTTTGACTCTGTAATTATAGCCATCTTAATAATGATCTGCTCAATGGCTGCCTACTGCTGGTGCCCAGACAGTTTAATCACTACGCATTCAGCTGTAGAGAACTAGCTATCCTTCCTGTCATTTGAAACATGGGACATGTTGTGTGAAGGCGGTGTAAATGAGCTTCCCCTGAACTAGCTGGCAAATATACTTTCACCATTTAAAGCCCAAATTATAAAATAGACCAGTAAAAGGGATAATGCATTGCCTCTTGCTACAAAAAGATGCTTCACCTCTGCTGCACTAGATGAACAGTCACTCCTACCAAGCCCGTACATATATTATTCATTGAGCACCAGCTGTGTGCTTGGCACTGTACAGACACAGAGAGATGTGCTCCTTACTCCTGGGAAGCTTTTACAGTCTAAAGTAGTGGAGTTTGGCATTCATTCTGCCTGTAGAAATCCCATTGACTTCACTATGGGGAGCAGTTGCAGAAGCAGGTATTACGGCATTTGTAGAGCCAGTGTAGTATCAACTGAGAAGTACAGTGAGAGGTAACATTCAAGCTGGGTTCCTACAGGAGCTGTGTTTTAGGCCCTGAGGAAACTACTGTGAAGACTGACACTGAGGGGTTGGAATGTACTCGAACATACCTTGTAAATGCAAAAAGATGATGCAGTCTCCCAAAACCCCTTTGTGCTGATGCTGGCTGCACCTCCCCACCCCACACTGCTGTGTGGTTGCTGTCTTAGTATTTTCTCATACTATAATGCTTTCAAGGCAATCCTGATCCAGTAACATCCAGTGACGTATGAAACAATACCTTATATCCTCCAGTGCCAGAGATTTGCAAGCGCTCGTAGCCAAACACTAGGAGCAGGCCCAGCATGAGTGAGAATGAGGCATGAATCACCACCACAACATCCAAAACATATTTTGGACTTGAGATGAAATCCTACTCTCAGACTTGTACAAAGATTCCCCACACTGAAGAATAGAAGTGGGTGAAAGTACAGTTCTATTTACAAATGGTGCATGGAAGAACCTGGAAAAGAAATGGGGAAGAGCAAGAGCAAAGTGGGGATCAAAAGGAAGCAGATCTGAGTACAGCCACTGGGAAGAAGAGAACAGAGACTGTGAAAATTGGGAGCTGGAAGTTCAGGCAGGTGAAACAGGCTAAGAAGGGAGAGCTGTTATGGCATCTGGACATGTAGGGAGATAAAAGATTGGCAAGTGGGAGAAAGGAAAAAATAAAAAGATGAGAAGGGTCTTTCAAATGTATCTGTAAAAAGGCTGTGAGGCAAAAGGACAGATGCAGGTGTGTATAAAGGGATCTCTAGAAATGAAGAAATGCAACTACTGGCAAAGGGAGAAGAAAGAGAAAAGATTCAGAGGATTCCTAAGCAAATGGAAATAAGAAGAGGACATCAGCTGGATGGAAGGAATCAAAGAAATAAGAAAACACACTGTTAAGGCTGTTGTTGTGTATCACACTCCTTTACATTTGGAGTCCGTGCTTGGAAATTTGGTCTCTCAGGTCTGTGATATTTTTGTTTCTTCCCTAAAACATCAACTTTTTAAACTCACAGAAGTGTTCAGAGAGAGAAAAGGACAGAAGGAAGTCTTCTGTGTATTGACTGATGCCATGTAGCACAGGAGGCAATGATGTTGTCTTCTCAGCAGCTGGCTCACAGGAAGGCTGCGGTATGAATGTGATGGCTATGTCAGAACACAGTTCATGGCTTGTGTTTTGTGTCTCACTACAAGATAAAAGACAACTCCCCAACACTTCTGTCAGCATCTTGGTGATCACAAGCCATCTAAATACATTAAAATACATTAAAAACCTTCCTAAATGCACTCTTTAGTCCAGTGTATCTGACATTCAGAGTCAGCAATCACTGCATTTGTCTCAGAGATGAAATTTAATTACAAAGTAGTATTTCGGTCATGGGTGAGAAGACATGTGGTCCACCAAACATTCTTACAAGACCTACACTGAAAAGCCTGGAGACTTACTGAGCCAAGGGAACTTTGCCTATGCATGAGAACTGCCCTTACGCTTCAGAGGCGAAGGATTTGGTGGCTGGGCCCAGCTCCCAGTGCGTATCCATGTGTGCCTTGATTTATATAGTAATCGTGTCTGTTGCCCGTAGCACTGGGACATCCTCCTGCACAGCACTACCATATACCTCAGCCAGCAGCTTCCTTGGAGTGGACTGACAAATGGCCCACAACGAGGAAGAAAAGAGTTCTAATCCTCAAGGTACAATAGAAGAAGAGCGAGATGAGAGGGACAGAAGTGGGGGAGAAGGAGAGGCAGAGTGAAGGGAACCTTCATGAAATAGGAGAGAGACTGGATATATACAGAAAGCCCAACACAATATGTACCTAACCTGCCTCATGAGAGTTGGGTGGGTGAATCTAACTGGAATAGACCTCTATTTTCATACAGCTGCAAAGAAGCATGCTTCCCATGAAACCATTACAAAACCCTCATCTTCAGGGTTGATTTAAAAATTGCAACTCAGCTGTTGCAATTTGTATCGGACTTGAATTTGGCAATCCCAGACATCAAGTCAATTCCAGCTGAGGAGGGGACCTACAATGCTCCATTTTACAGCCTGAAATTGTACTTTCAAGGGTTTAAAATGTTTTCTACAACACTACAAAGTGAAAAAAGTATTAGGTTAGTTTTTAGAATGCAAGTTCAGTTTAGCTCTCAATAGTCTGTAGAAAGATTTAAAAGATCCAGTCGGAAATACAGAAAATTCAGAATTTTTATTCTCAAAAAAACCCAACCTCCTTGGCCCCCCCCAAAAAACCCAAACCAACAAACAAAGCACAGATATTTAAGAGAAGAACATGTAAGTCCTTTGATAGTGGTATGTCACTTAACAGCCAGCCATGCTGTTATCAAACTCATTGCTTGCTTGCATACAGTCATTCATTAATTTCCATGCTTTTTTAAAAAATTGTGTGATATTCTAATGGGGTTGTATCTCCAACACAAGGCACAAAAGTTAGTATCCCACATGGCAAAGATCAGGAGCTGTGCACTCTTACACTTTCAAACTGTTAAAAATATGTGAACTGTGGGTCTGGATCCTGAAAAACATAGGCAGATGAAACTGCCATTTAATTTAATAGAGTCAATGGGAGTATAGCCAGCAAGTCAGACCTTATGAAATTAATATTCTGCACTAGCTAGGCTGTGAGTTTATGTTATAGGATGTGTCGGGCAGCGTGAAACACAACATACCAAATTCAGCTTCACACAACCTTACAGCAGGAACGTTCTGTTTGTTTATATGGAAACGTTACTACTAAACAAGCACTGGAACCACTGAAGTCTGGCTGTTAGGAATTTGTGTCCTGATGCTCATGTCTTTAAAAGGCCAGTTAGCCACACGCCCTTTGCCTCTCTGAAGCCACTCTTTCACCTGCTTGCCTGATTTTGGGAGAGGCCTTGGAAAATAACTATCTTGCAGGCTGAGCTAAGTCAACCCGAAAATTCACAAGTTACTGGGAGCTGACAACCACCTATACACAGACAATGTGATCACACAAGCCTTGCTCCTTTAGGATGTCAGGCTAAAAATACAGCCATTTGCATTAATTACTAAGAAGAATTTTAGCTCTGAACTACAGTGGAATTGTACCCTTAGTTGCACAGAGACAAATTTAGGGATGAAGGATGAATGAGGCTGAGCTATCTCTGATCCCCCTCTCTTGCAGATTTCAGACACTTCCTTCACCCTGTCCTGACACAGTTGTTTGTGCTCAATTTGAAACAGTTGAATTTCCTGTTAACTCATACGCAAACAAAGCACCCTCTCCACCAGCTCTGCAATCCCAGCTTGGCTGACTTTAAATAGATGAGGCTGACCAGATACCGGCCATCAGCTCAGCGAAGAAAGAGCCACTGTGTGAGAGACCCACACTCGCCGCCAGGGACCCAGACAGCACATTGCCCATCACTGGCAGCCTCACTGCCAGCTTTGAAGAGGTGGTTTTGGAGGACAAGAAACATGGACCTTCATCATGTTGGGAAAAGGGTCATGATGCAAAAATCGCAGAACAGGTGCTGGCAAGTAGACAAAAATTTGTTACGTATTTACAAGGATTGTAATGGGAAAGGTAGAGCCAGAGTCAATACCTCAGCTCTCCGCACAGGGATCTGGCAGATCCCCAAGCCCAGCCTCTCCTGAAAAGCTCAATGTGTCAGTGTTTCCTGCAGGTACTACTTCAGTGTCAACAGCAAGATGTTCTCAGCAGCAGAATAACAGCTGCACAATAGGAGCAGCAACTGAATGGCTGAACAGCTCTTTTTACAGGTATGGAGTGATAAAAACCTGGTGTTCTTTTGTGCTTCACAAAGCCCCTACTTTGCTGACTCCAAGTTCAAATCTCACGGGCTATTAGGAGAAGGAAGAAGGACAATGCATTAACATGCATGGTAGAAAAGAATGTGCTCTATTCTGGAAACCAAGCCTGCACTAGAAGCTGTGTTTTGTCCTAAATACCAAGGCAGAAGCTGCTTTCATGTCAATTAAAAGGTACGTATTTTGGCATGCAAAAATCACACATTTTGTCTCAGTGTAACTCAAGCCTGATTTTCATGATGAGGTGCTAAGTTGAGGGTTTTCCCCTCACCAGTGCTCCCCAACAGGGACAAACACAGGAGATACAGAACTGTCACCAATTGGTGGTCTTAGAACTTATTTTTTAACGGTTGGGAAATGTGTGATTTTCACCAGTTCCCAATTTTTTCTCTCCAAAGAATAAATCAGAGCCAAATAACTGATAGGTGAAATTCCCTGCAGATTGCTGAGTCGAACCCTGTTAGCAGACAGTTAAGCCACTGCTGACTAATTTGAACTGTCCTTGAGGAACAAGAAGCAAAACGAAATAAAGCATCAGAAAATAAAAGCAGAGCAGAACTGGAATGGCTCTTCAAAGTGGAAAGTGAGTAGCAAAAAGAAATATCAGGTTTCAAAAGTTTCAAAAGTTTTTATTTGTGGAATTTTTTTTTTTTTTTTTTTTTTTGTTTTGTGTTTTTTTTTTTTTTTTTTTTTTTGAGCGACGGGGAGGCAGCTCTTTAACATTCTCATCTTAACATTCAAAGCCAACTTTTACCCAGGAGTGGGATGCCAGGCAGATGTGCTGAGCAATATATGGGAGATTCACCTGCAGCCACCTGTCCACCAGCACACTATCTCATCTTTGGGTCCCCTGCCCCAATCTCACTTAAGAATATTTACGACTTTGCTGAGAATTCCAGGATTGCCCAAGACCTCTGCTTATATATTTGCAAATCAGTGTTGCAATGTAGTACCTGCTTCACAAGGAAGTTATGAGCTACCATTAATTCCTGTAGTGTACTTCAAGATAATCAAATAAAGGATGCCAGGCAAGAGTATGATAATGTTATTGTGCCTTGGGAATCCTCCCTTTTCCTTGTTGGCACAATTCTACATTTCAGCTGCTTAATTTTAATCTCTCTTAGCCCTTGGGCTACAGTTTACTGCTCTGTCTCTAAATTGAGGCCAAAAACCTCTTTGCAAATATATTTCTACTAGCAAGGCTGAGTCAGTGTCAAAGTTTTGAGTGTAAACTACAGGAATTCAAACATGCCAAACTGACAGGAACATAAAAATTCAGTTGCCTCATCTCTGCTGCAAAATCTCTTTACAGAGCTCGCTAAAAGATGACAAAGTGCTTGAAGGTCAACAATTGCTTTTGTGCCATATGGGCTGAAGGCTGAGCATCCCTGCGAACACTTGCAGAGATTTGGGGGTGGGGACAGGTGCAGGTGCAGGCTGTAGTGAGAAAAAACCCAGCAGTAAAGGAAAGATTACATGCTGGCCTTGGTGAAGCAAATGACTAATTAACTGAAATTAGCTGAGTTTAAAAATCATGAACTTGTCAGAAGTGAAACCAGATAATGCAATTCTTCTGTCTATCAGTCTTACAAAAAAAAGGTGTCCATTTTGAGAAGAAAAAGAACAACTGCAAAGAGATTTCATTTGAAAACCACGATGTTCTGAATAAATAATTTGTATGACCATACACAGAAGGATCACACAAATCGTGCGACACATATATTATACAACTATATATACTAAAAATACAGTTGAAGTAACTGCTAGAAAGGAGATTGCCATGGACATAGGAAAGGGTTAATTATTATACACTGAAGATGATAATCCACCCACATAACTTTTGTCTCCCAGCACTTAACAAATTATTGTCACTGCAAGTTCAAACACTGTAGTAGTTCTAGCACACTTGCTGCTATCTTACATGTGGCTGGATATCTAAGACAGGAAAAGCTCTAAGTTCTGAAAGCTGTAAAGAAGACTGAATTATCCACACGGGAATTCTCCTGTGTAGCTGTATCACACCCTTGTTCCCATGGTTTTTTTTGCTTTCTGCAACCCCCATTACAAAATTAGTGCTCTCTTATTTCAGTGAGTTATTTCACTTTCCAGGTTTCATAAAATCCCTCCAGTCTCAAAGAGAGCATTCAAAAATGTGCAACAAACCCTGCTCTGGTAGAACGCAGAAAGTGCTTTTGATGGTGCTTTTGATTACTCTGAGGACAACCTCAGCCCTCACTGATGTTTGTTCACTGACATGGTGCTCCTTTCAGCAGAACAAAACAAGGGACTTCAAGCTTCAGTTTACCAAAAAATACGCAGCCTGCTAGTCCCAGCAAAGGATACCGTGCTAGCAGTAGTGAAACCAATGTAGGAACTCTCCCTGTTTAAATTCTCCACTGCAGCAAAATTCCACATTAAGGTCATCCCACTGAAGCAAATGATTCTTTCCTAACTGCCACCAGGTTGACTCATACTAAACAGTGGTATTGGATTCAGTGGTATAATTCCTGACTTCCTCTGCTGTGAGAATGAAATAAGTTACAACATGCTTTTTAGTAGAATTCAATGGACAGCTAAACTCCATGGTTCCCATTAGAAACCATACATTTTTAGCCTTTGCAGTGCTTAATAACATGGTTTTTGCTAAGCAAGCTGTGACCTTTCCCCCCGGAATAATAAATAATATATTTAATGCATATTGTCTACTGCCCTCACACTTCAATTTATGTGCTGTTCTTCTCTTTGCCTAATGAATTGAAAAGTTTGATTTAAAAATGGCTAAGGAGAACAGGTAAGTTCAAGTATGCAGAATTCTTTTTTTCAAGAGTCACACTCATGAAGGTCATGGCATTTCCCGCATCAAAGAACTTTCAGAATACCTTAATTTCACTTTTTTTTTTTCCTGACAGATTTGTACTTCATTTCTTTAAAAGCTCAGTTGTCCAGTTACAAAGCTGCCTTCTCAAGACTTTCTGCACTCATATTTGTTGACTCAACTTGTGATGAATAATCAACATGTTAAAACAAGCTCATAAATCTGAGTTTCCATAGATCCCAGCACTGTGACTAGAGACCTGTTTGAGCCTATGTGGCACTTTTATTTATTTGAAGATCATAAAACGTTGTGCAGATGAAATAAGGGGAAAAGCATATGCCTTCACCTTTCAGCAAAAAGTTCTTTTAAAGGCAATGAAGGTGATGACAGTTTTGAAAGAGCGCCAGCTGCAACTAGCGCAACTTTAGAATATGAGAGGGTGTGCTTGTTATTTTCTTCTGGCCAGACCTGAGCAACTGTATCTTGGATACACTCCTTGTTAATGTACTGAAACAACCCTCGTCACTAGGGATTCCAGCTGGACTGTTTCTGGGATCCACTTGCAAGCTGAACCTGGGACATCAAAGGTCATCGGACTCTTCCAGTTTTTCTCATCCTCCATTTCTCTTTCCCTTTTGAGAATTTGTTTTCAGTTGAAGGGTTACTTCCATCTCTGCTTTCACCTTTGTCCATCATTAAAATGAACAGAAGAAACTGCAAGCTATGTACATACCAGAGTTACTATAAAAATGTTTAAACTACTATGGTTTTCCAAACCAGGAAGTAGCATATACTGCTCTTAGATACACACAACTGATGTGTGCACTGGTACTTCTTCTGAATTCCAGCTTTCAGAGCAGCAGAGAAGGCAGCCTTGATCCAGATGTGAGCAAGAAGAGATGGATCTGCATCAGAGGCAACTCTGTCTGCTGCCAGTTCAGAGGTCTGAGAGCACAGACAGGGAGTAATGAAGGGCACCCCTGCTGTTTCATCCCCAGATAAATCTACATGTTCAGAACAGTCTGCCAAGAACCTGGAACAAAATCACAGTTAGTGAGAGTTTTTCCACTGACCTCACAAGAACAAGTATTGGTGTCTTGCTGTGAGGCTCACACTCATACTGACGCCACCAGGAAAGCACCTTTTTTTCGTTAAGATGAAGAACAGCAAAGCACCCATTCTTCTAAGATGAGGATATGATGATGGATATTTCTGCCTATTTTGTACATAAAGTCCATAACCTAAACAAAAGCTGAAAAAGATGCAAGTTTTGCAGCTAATCATGTAGTCAGATCTACAGATGACTGGTTCCCCTGACACTCATTCCCAAGCACACACCATAGCTAACTTTTCTGTTGCTGCAAGAATAGGCATCATTAAAAACCATTTAACTACCAAAACAGCTCTGCTTGTGATGATTATTTTTGTATCAGCAGGTTAATTATCAAATTATTTTCAATGATACAGAAAAATGAACACAAGTCTGTTCCTTCAATGTAAGAGTAAATTTTTGGTTTAGTGGTAGTTGTCAGGGTTGGGAAAAATTAAGAACAAGCTGCAACTGGAACTCCAGCTGAAATCCTGAACCCCATCTACATTTTGTTCACATTTGCATAAATAATGCTTCATTTCTATGCTGGGCTTATTATTTTCAAAGAAAGTGTTTTTATTAATATAATGTATGGATCAGCAAATAAATTATCTTCTTCTCAGGGATCTTCTAAACTCAGAGGATTCAGGTTTTCCTCAAAGACTGATTCTACAATGGCTCAAAGAGCCTGAAGATCAGACCTCATAAGATATTATCACATACTAGAAGACAAGGGCAAATAATCAAGAGGTAAAGAGTCAAAATTTAAGCAAAAAAGAGAAGAAGGACAGGAAGGCATCACTGCAATCAAGATGTAGAGAGAAAGGCAGTTGCAATTACAGAGGGGAAAGAAGAAGGCTTGAAATATGAAACCTTCAGAGGAAGAAAGGATTTGGTTGAACTGCAGTAAATATTAGGAGCTTGTACTGAGATACTGAGAAAAGTCAAGACAATTGAAGAAAGATGTAAATTCAAAGGTAATTCTTAAAACATACTAATCTTCCAAAGCACGCAGAGTTAAGCTGTGGTTAAGACTCCTTCAGAATAAGATCATTCATGCAGGGGTCAAGGCAGTTTAATTAAAACCTAGTTGTACATAATGAGCCTTACCTATCTGTGTCCTGGAGAATAAGCACATGGTGACATACAGAAATGCAGATATAAGAAAAAAAGACACAGAGAAAATAAGAGACCTGAAAAAATAAGAGACCTGAAAAGTCTGTTTGGCAAAATAATGGTGAGACTCCATCCTAGCCAACGAGATCCTCATCCCCAGACAACCTGTACTCAGTTTCTCCAAAACCTGCATATGCACTGCTGGTAAATTGTAAAGGTTTATTCTGCAGGTTCAGGAAGAGATTACATCCTAGAAGGTTCCTGTGGATGTGAAGATCACATAGCCTGCTGTGACTAATCAGCTGGATATCCTGTGCATTACTACAGGAAATAATGAAAGCAGCAAAAGCATTTCAAGTAAGAGCACAGGATATTTCACCTCCCCTGTTCCTGTTATTTTTAAAATTTAGCTGAGAAGGTAAGAGCACAGAACTTTGACACACAATGAACTGTTCCTTCACACACAAACCTGCTTCTCACCTCAATCCTGCCAGCAGAAATTTGCAAGTACCACTAATTCCTCTCCAGCTACCCATGTGACACCTGGACACACAAGTTGTTTGTTTCTCTTGCTCCTTTCAGACAAAATTCTTGTGATTTTTTTTTTTACTGTAAACTACAAGACCTCACTGAACAAATAAAACAAAAGTTCCTTCTCTCAACCAGCTTGTGGAATTCTCTGATAAGGATAAGGCCAGTACAAATAACTGCCTGATGTGGGTTGACTCTTTCCACCATTTCCAGCCAGTCATGCCTCGAGTCTCTATTTACCCTGATAGACGACGGCTCCAGACCTATCAGCAGAGAATTCAGTCCTGTGGAGTGCAGGTGTTGCACTCCATAAGGCATGCAAGAATGCTGAAGTCTACTGTAATTAGTTTCCAATTCAGTCTGGCGGTTTAGTATGACTTATGTGCTATAAGTAACAAAAATAAAAAATGTGTTCTAAAATTAAAGAGAGTTGAAAACGAAAACAAAGCTAAGAAATATTTCCTTATCCCTTCTTGTTTCACAATGAAGAACTATTTCTGCTTTTGAACTACAAATCATCAACAGCACTTTTTTGTCCAGCTCATTGAGGTTTTTTGCTTCAGAACCTTTCAGCGTTGTCATCTGGGCTCTGAGGGTAAACTGGACACAGATCTCTGCAGCTGAGCTGCAACGAGATTATTTTCAGAAAGAGAACTGTCTGATGTTGGCACAGAGCTGCCAGGTTGTGTCCTTAACTATTGCTTCGCAAAACACCACAGTATGGGAAATAAAGCAGGGAGAGAGGCTGTGAACAATGCTTCTTTGTGTCCCACCGATTTCCTGGAATAGTACTGCCGGCCCCAGGCTGTGACACTGTTTTCACACACCTCTCCCCAGCACATCCCCGAGCCAGGCTTTCATAACCAAGGGATGCTCTAAGGGGTCGTCATGCCACGTGCCAGGTTCCTGCGGGTTTCTGCCACTCTCGGGAATCTTGCAGGCTGTTATGGGCAATGGGAACTTTCTTCCAGAGAGTCTGCAGTCAAGGTCTATAGCTTCCCCCGCTCCTTTCAAACCTTGAAAATTACAGTATTGTTACTTCTCTAAGGAAGGAGTTTCAGAGCACTGAAAATTAGCTTTGTGAGACTGGGTTGAATAATACCTTCTAACCACTGTGAATTCCAGTAGGAAATTAATTCCCACTAACTGACTTTATTTCGTAAGTGTTCATACACTACAATGGTTGGCTGCAAAAATGGTTTCTACATGAACTGAAGAGGTAAGTTTTTCTTAATGATAAGTAATTATCAAATATTTGGTTTTCTTGTAATGAACAGAAATACCATTTAGCATCATATTAATATATCTACTTTATCTGGAGACTATATCTTGTTGCTGAAAACGTGCACGATCTTAATATCCCTAACATCCATAAATCTATCTGATTAATTTCTGAACATTACCAGGAAATACCTATGTTTATGGTTTTTATACTCCTTCTCAACTTCTCTACAGAAACACTCAAGTCAATGAGTTCATTTCCTGAAATATTCCATAGGACCAACAAGCACAGCTTTGTGTGAGCTTCATATATAATGTAAAACAACAGTGAGCCTACATCAAACAAGGGAGTGAGTGTATTACAAGACTCTGAAAAGCAGTTTTTAGACTCTGGCAGAGCCTTGTGCTGACAGAGCCACAAAGGTTCTGCACAAAATCACCGAGCGACTACTGGTAAACCTCTGCAAACTGAGCTGTGATGATGCTCCTCCTATTCCTGCACTCCAATGCCTACATGCAGTGGGGCAAAAATACTTTTCCTTGTCAGCTTGCACTACAGGAGCACCTTGCTGCGGCAGGCATGGGGCTGCTGCAAATTCATTCACCAGACAAATTTACTACACCAATTCCCAGCTCTTCGGCAGTTTGTTTTAGTGGTGTCATTGCTAGATGTGCTGGTGACTGTGGAACGACCCTCAGCCTATTCACCTTTTCTATTTTTTTCGTCAGTAGCTTTGGTTCCTGCTTGCAAACACAGTAAGATTGACAATAAGATACAAGTGCTGAAAACTCTTTTTATTTCTTTGTTAAAGATAACCTGAAGATGATGCTTCTTTTCCCAGTGACAGGCTGACAACTGATGACAAATTTCTTGCAAAAATTTCAAGAATCTAACTGCAATGTCACTGGTCTCATATTCTATGAGTGGTAAAAAACAATTTCATGCGAGTCATGGGGTTCCCAATTTCCCTCTTGTGCTGCCCTAGCACTCCTGAGTTTTTAAAGTTATTCTAAGAGTTTCTTCTCAGAAATACAGACTCACAAGACCCCTAGAACTTAAGATGCTTTTTCTTGTTTTATTTTTCATTTAAATATGCAAAGCAGATGCAGATGTCTGCTTGCATTTTTAAACCATCTGCTTTAATAACTAGCTACAGGATGGACTCTACACTGACCTTGTTTTCCAGTCTCTGAGTATATGGACAAAACTGTTTAAAACATGATTTAAATCCAGTGACTGACTTGCAAAAAACCAGGCCTGGAGTCTGAAGGCACATTATTAGTTTCACACTCTCTCTGCTCAAAGGGAATGTTTCCTTTTTTACACACCTGACAATGAGTGAACAGTAACATCAAAGTTTATAAACTCTTTATTTCTTTATTCACCAAGCGATCTTTTGTTTTAAGAGGCAGTTGACAAAGACATACACTTTTTTGAAGATAACCTAAGAATCACTAGAAGATTACTTGCCAGCTAATACAATGTATATTTATATCTTTAAAGAAAAGTTCTCCTGTGTGTCAGTTTTGCTAACCTGTATAATTTTTATCACAAGGCCATATAACAGTGGGTATTTTCTTTGATGCTCTGGCTTCTGAAATGAAGATATTAAATGAATTTTTCAGGAGTAAGAGAACTCTTAGGTCCCTCGGGACATGTTGCAAGCTTCCCTATTTCATAATTTTGAATATCTAATCAGGAAAGCTTGGTAACACCATGTCTCTTCACATTTCCAGAGACTCCAGAAAAACAACACTCCTATGAATGTTACAAGAGACTTTGTGACGTATTTTATCACCACTCATCAGAGACCCAGGTTAAGGAATTCAAACCACTGATAGAAATGAGCTTTCCAAGTACCACTTCTTGCAGACAGAAGTGAGCTTGTTCTGGCCTGGGGCAGAGTTCAGTGCAACCCAGCAGAGCCCATCGAGGGGCGGAGTGGGTTGTGGTGGCAGCACCAGATGGGCTGATTCTACCTGATGCCAGCGGTTTGTGGGGATTTTGCATCAACAGAAGTTGCAGGATCCATTTAAAGAAAAGACCATTCGTGCCTATTCTTATAAGCAAAAAGTACAGGTGTGTGTGGCCTGCCCTGCCCTTCGAAAGCATCCTGCACCTTGCAGTGCCATCAGGACTGCTTGAATATTCAGCAGTTCTGAAAGTCATGACACCTCCCTTAAGCCTCCACAAATGCAAATGAAGCTAAACCATGAGCGCAAACCCCTGGAGAAAATAAAACCCTTTATTTGTAAGAGAGGAAAAATTATCAAATATATCTCCAGTAAGACATTCCCTTCAGCATTAACCTTTACTATTGAACAAAATAATAAAACCTACAGCTCCCTAGTATTTCCATTAAGAATACAGAGCAAGCAACTAATAGTGAACCTCTCCACATCCCTGTATAGAAAAGAATATTTTTCTCTGTTTTGAAGAAACTGGACAATATCTTTAGTGGCCAGCACCAAGCCATGATCACTGAAGAGATCAGAATCAACATAACTGCAGGCACAGTGCCTTCCCCACCAGTCCAGTTTTCCCATGTGCAGGTAGAAAATAGGTCTCAGATAACTAACTCACATTCCTCTTCTGCACAGTTGTACAAAGAAAAATTATTTAGCCATAGTTCCATTTTACTTTACAAAGCCTAGATCAGTCCTCATACATGCTGAATATTAATGAACTACCCAGAAACAGAAAGCTCATCTTATACAGCATACACATACCCTACAATACCTTTCACAGATTTTAATGTCTTCAGATTTTCATAATCTCAAGGCAATTTATTCCTAATGCCAATTTCTGAATTTGCAACTTCCTCACAGGGAAGACACAAAGGTAAGCACCACTCATTTCCATCTGATGTGTGCAAATGCACCACCGAGCCTGACGGTCACCACACACTCAGCAACACTTACCAGGATTGACAAAAGCTTACAAATGGATCTACTCTCTCAGGTATTACTGGACGCTGCTAGACCTGCAGCCCTTTAATTCTTAGTCTTGAAATTAGCATCATGAAGTTAACAGTGGGAAGCCAGTCATTACTAACGCTGTACGGAATGTTCATGGGATTTACTGTGTTACCAAGGTGGCTGATGGTTACTTCAAATTTCCCTTTATTATTTGTTGCCTGTTTCCAGCAAAGAGCCGGAGTAGTAACATAGTATTTTTTTTCATTCAATCTGCATACAGAACTCCACCAGTAAATCTTTAGCTGAACAGCAGACAAATGCACGTGTCCAAATCTCTATATACCATCAGAATACTGGAATGGGGATACTGGCCATTATGACCAGAAGTTCACCTACCCTGCTATCCCATTTTTAGCAACAACCATGAACAAGCCTCCAGAAAAGAGCCAAGAACAGAAGCATTACTGAATGCTTGTAGCATTTCACAAATTTAAACTGTCTTATGGCTTTGTGCCATTTTCTACATATTTTTGTGAATATACAAATTTAGTGCTTTAGCTACCTCATGTCTGTATACAGAGGTAGATAAAGAGGGGAAGAAAGGAAAAATCTGTAACAAATAAAAATTCTAAACCTCAAAATGACCCAGCCTTCGGTTTTTTTTAGGCACATTAATGACATACTTCTGTACCTATGTAAGTCACATGGCTAGGAGGCAAACAGCATGTTTGTCCTAGGAGGTATGGAAATCTCTGTCTCTGCATACTGCAGAGCACTGATGCTTGATAGGGAGCAGTGAGTGAGCAGATACAAATCACCTGGGGGTCCAGCCATCTGCCTCTCACCCTACCAGATCAGAGGATCTCAGCTTCAAACCCATTTCCTGCCTCAGCAAAAAAATGTGTTTTACCCTTGGCAAACGTACATCCAGGTGGGACACTCTTCATTTGCTGGGTAAAAAGTCAACCTTCCTATCCCACACTGGGCTGGGGGTTTTCTCCTGTAAGAAAATGCCATCCGCCCAAAGCTATTCAAAAAGGCTGAAATTGCCAAAAGNTGTTTGTTTGTTTGGGGGTTTTCTCCTGTAAGAAAATGCCATCCGCCCAAAGCTATTCAAAAAGGCTGAAATTGCCAAAAGTAATCTTGAAGAAGAATTAGGAAGTAGATGCAAGGTGATAATAAATGCTATTTAACTTCTGACTGTCATTCATCATAGATGTCACTGAGCAAACGTGGCATACAAAAAAAAAACACTAAAAAAGGCCCTTCCCTCATGGCTTTTTTTTTTTTTTCTTTTTCTGAATTGTAAGTTTGGTCTGGGTTAAGCTTTACGTTTTTCTTTCTTCGCCCCTTTTTAATTTTTTTTTTAAATTATATTGCATTTTCTGGCTTAGAAGGAACAAAACAGTATTTTACAAACTTTATTTCAATGTTGATAAAACATAATACAAACTCAGCAATTGCTTACCATATCTCTTCCCTCAAGACCACCCTGAAATCCTAAACAAGTCAAAAGGGCCATACTGAGAATAAATATCAAAGACATTGCCAAATATGCCTTTCTATTTAATTAGCAGACAAGCTCATTAGCAGAAGAGCTGCATAGGAGAGTTTGCCTGCAGCCCTTGCTGACATCAAGGAGTGCAGAGAAGTAGGTTGCAGTCACACATGCAGAAAGCCAGCCAGTGCTGGCAGCAACAGCGGTAGATGGCAGAGCTGGGGACAGGGATGTCTGTCCTCTAATGCAGGTGTAACTCTGCAGCACGCTGTGACGAGAAGTGAGATTTGGCATCCTTGGGGGGCACCTGAGCAATGGATTCACCAGCACAGAGCACAAGTGGCAGAGCACATCCCTGCTCCACCAGCTGGGAACATTTTCTGCATGCAGGAGGAATGGGTGGGAAAGACAGCCCTTGTCTACAGCCTGCAGATGCTTGTCTTGTCCCACAGAGCACCACATGGTGAATAAACCAACACAGTCACGAGTGGCAAACAAACACTACCATCAGAAAACATATGCAATAGCTGTGTGTGTGGGAGGGGATGACTGTCTGCACCTAGTCTGCACGGTGAAAGGGAATAGCTCACAGCGCAGCCTCAGCAGCCTGCTTCTGGGTCAAACAGCCTGTCACTGAGCAGCGCCATTTATTACTTGGCTAGATTTTAGTACTTTTTCAGCACAAAGCAGCTAATACTCACAGAGTGCTCCAGGAACTGAAAAGACTATTTGTCTGAACTAAAGGCAGTTCCTTGCAGCCTCTCCAAGAAGGAGCGTGTCCACGCTATTATTGCTGGGTTGTTGTTGAGGACATCTTAGCTCAAAATACCAACAAAATCTTCATTTACAACAATTTGAGGATTTCTTCAACTCTTTTCTACTCAGAAAATAAAATCTGGGGTACTTGTGTAGCCACAGCTGTTACTAATCAAATTTATTTAAGAGAGTAATGTGAAACAGCATGTTTGCGCAAGTTCATAATCACAGCAGAATTAAATCATTTTTACAGAGCATTTATTTGAAACGTTCTGTACACAAACTTTGAATATGGCAGAGAATATTTCCCTTGCAGTTTAGGTTTGATTCCATTCCTGGAAACCACTATAAAACCCCTGCTCACTTGCGGTAGGGTTCTTTATTTATGCTCAGTTTTAGTTTTAAGACCTGTGACAAACACCAGATTGCTCACGTTCGTCACGACACAGGCAGAGTCACTACGCATCCTGCCCTGCCTCCTGGTACTACCCTGCCAGCATAACACACTCCTGGCTCACTCTGGAGCAGCCTGCTCAGCAGGTTTCCCCTCTGTAGGCATCCAGGTCTGGAGCTGGAAAAGGGGCTCTGAACTTCACATGCCTCCTGGCACATCTGCAGTTACAGCCACACTGTCACAGTAACTTCTTAAAATGATGATCCTTGCATCAGCATTACTCTTCCCGTACTGCAAAGATCAGCCCTGTACTGGTTGTCTGTACAAAGACAAGTCCTGCTCATCTTGGCAAGAATTTTGGATCCAGCGAAGACCTGGAGGGGCCTCCTGCTTCCAGAGCCACCCATTTCTCCCTTTCCCTTCCCCACCCACAAATCCCCTCTTTTAAAAAACACATGCTGCTAATTTTTAAAGGGGTATAATATACCAAAATCTAACTTTTAGGGCTTTTAGCCTCGGTGTTCACCAGGCTTTTTTTTCTCCAATAAGTCTAGCAACAATTTTCCTGAACAGTGCCAGGTGCAGGAACTTTTTTAAAGGAAGCTTTACTAGTTCAGTGGAAACTGGCCAAAAGCCATGAACTTCTTCCAGGCAGCTGACCAGCCAGCTGCAATGGGTGATGCCAATGCCCTTTCCTCATGGCTGAAACATGTCAACTCACCCCAGGCCTGGCAAGAGGATCACACAGCCCATTAGCAACTTCCCTTGAAACACACATATTTTAAAGCCTCCTTCCACCTCTTTGCCCAAGCCTTAGTACAACTAAATTGCTCACTGTCCTTGTTTTTAATGTCTCTTATCTCTGCATTGCTGTGTCAACCATTTTCCCCATAGAAGAAAACACTTCTCCAAGCCAATCTCTCAAAATCCTTGGCAATGATGGAAAACCTTCTTTACCAATGGCTTGTGAGAGAAGCTGGAGTCTCAAGAGATTTCTGAGGGCAAGGAGAAACATGTGGGGATGGAGAAGAATCACATCCAGGCTTTTTTCCTCCCCCACCTACCAAATTCTATGTGAAGGGTAGAGAAATTCAGCAGAGACAAATGATGTCACTTCATCTCCCATGTGCCATCTGTTTTTTCCACTCCAAGCTTCCTATATACTTTAGATAGTGACAGCTCATCAGAAAGGAATCATCCCACAGCATAATGCTGTTTTGTAAGGCAGAGAGCATTTCCACCCTGCCCTCCTCTCCTCTATTTTGGCACTTCAGCTATCCCTCTGCACCAGTACTGACTATATACCTACACCTATTCCCTTAATCCATCTCTTTCAAGAAATCTTCCACTTCTCAGCCTTGACCTCACAGCTACTTTCCCTGCCTCCTATAACCTTAAAAGTTACTCAAACATATCTGTGTTTGTCCCATCACTCGTGGGGGAAGCTGGGAGCTAGCAAGAGCAGTATGGCACCACAGCTGCATCCACTCATAATTTCAAGGTTTTTGGGTTTCTTGTTGACTTAGTCTTCATGTTATTTTTTTCAAAGACAATATTTTTGAGAGATTACACATAACAAAAGCACTGATATGACTCCATAAATTTAACTTCAACTTAATTCGCTGGAAGCATCTCTCAGAAACAACTTTCTCATTATTAAAATACTTTGAAGATTCAGTCAAAAAAAGAAAAAAAAGTGGTCAAGATAAAGTGATATCTCAACTGGGACCATCTTAGTGGTTTTACTATGGAGGAAAAAAAATAAATCTGCAAATTATTCATTGCTTGCAATCTCTCTTGCAAGCTCACAGAGCAGGCATTAACCTGACATATAAACTTTTACAAATATTATTAGCACTTCAAAGACACCACAAATATTGAAGTAGATAAATTCTCTATTACTTATTCTCCTCCGATGTATCCTTAAGCAGGACAACACAGCTTGTCATCTTTTGCCTGCTGAGTTACGGCTGAGAATATGCATTAGGTATGATGTATTTGGTTCAAGGAAAGGGCTTCATTTGAACTGATAAAAAGTGAGAATTTTTCCTGCAGTTAAGGGAGACATCTTGTCCTTAATTTTCCGTTTAGACCCGTAGGTTCCAGAAATATGTTTCATCTTTTTATATCTCACACTACAATATAAAGTTGCAATGGAGTTTTAAGCAGGGAATGACAGCAGCGACTCTAAGACATCCTAATATTTTCTAAGTCTACAACATGGCCAAAGACACTGACTCTGTTTCACACTGTGTAACCTGTTGATGTCAATGGAAATACTCTGTATATTCTTGGGAAATCACAGTTTCCATTATGAGTGTGTTATAACATTTTATGGATCATTCCACTTATTTCTTAAAAGAGAATCAGTCCAACTAGTTCGTATGAGCCACCTAGTCACTCAGTGGCACTTGTGTTTCCTTCTAGCTGGTTTCACCACACTGTTGCAGAAAGCACTTTTCCTTCTCTCAATCAGTGAGACCTAAGCTGGAAGTGGCAGTGTGTCGTCTACGGAGCTGGGGCTGCTGAGGCACCACTCTCAGAAGGTTGGCTTGGTGCTACAACACATCCTTCGTGTCTTGTATTTGTTGTCCCAAAAATCCCACCCACTCTCCAACCTTCGTACTTCCCAGGCTATTCAGTGAATATTAAGATGGTCATGGGACAGACGGCTTGAGTCTGTGGTTTGCACTGAGAGGAACTGGCTTCCAGACTTGACTTCTTCACACCTGAGGTTATGAGCCTGCACAAAGCAGAGATCTAAATAAACAAACGCCTAGTCTGCAAAGTTTGGTTTACCATCAGGCTACAAGTGTGAGTGAAGAAATCAGGAAACATCTTTAGTTGTAGATAAATTTCCATGCATCACCAATGCATTTCCTGCACAACATCTTCATGATGTACCCAGGAAGAGAAAGCTAGACTATTTTATAATTCATTTGGCACATCTGATTTATTTGTGTATGCATTTGAGTTGTATCTGTAAAATGTCTCTAGACATTTTAGTCATGACACATTGAAACATGAAAAACTTGCTAGTTTTTAAAAAAAAGTGAGACCTGATCAGATGAGACTGAAGAACTAAGAGCTTTCTATGTGAACACATTGCCTTCCTTCTACACACAATGCCTGCTGCTTGACAGCAGCTTTCTACTCAAGGCTCTGCCTAAAAACACCTGCGGGCTTGCAGATCTAGGACTGAGGCATGGATTGAGGGGTGGGCAAAGGTGTAAACTCGGGTCAAAAGCAAGCATCTGTCCATAGAGAAATCGCAGGATGCAAACACAAACATGCCACATTTTCAGAAAGGTCTTCCCCACATACTAATCCCCTGTACCCTGGAAAAATGGATTTGGGGAGGGACAAAACACACAAACACAAGTTTAAAGCCACAAGAGGCCTAAAACCAACATGTGTGACCACAGGCATCCTGATCAGCCAGCTGTGTCCTTCTGCTAATTTCTCAGCCTGTGCAGACCTGAAATCAGCAGGACTGGGAGCAGAATTACTCCAAAACACAAAACTTTCTCCATGTGTATTTTGCTTTGAAGTAAAAAAACAACCAACCAACCAAATAAACAAACAAAACCCCAAAACATGCCAACCTCTGCAAGTCCTTTTTGTTAAGACTTGAACACCTGGGTTTGAGTCGTTAATGCATAAGTAACTTTTGGATGCCTAAATAAAAAACCTTCCAAAATCTGCATTTTACCCTCTCTGGATTAATAATGAGTATTGTTAAGAAAATGAAGACTGGAAAATGTTATGTCTCAAGCAAGACACAAATTAAATGGTTTGAAATAAATCCTGAGTTCTCATGGGACTGACCTGAGGTAAAATTTCCTATCCCAATGCACAGTATTTCTCAAGAAAATAATAATAAAATAAATTAACTGGAAAATTGAAAGTTAAAATGACCTTTTATTTGTGGATCAAGCCAATTTTTAGCTGATTTTTGAATGACTTTTAAAATAATTACTTGAATTACTATTTCTTTATTTTTTTTCTAAACACTGGGACAACGTACAGCTGCTGCAGTCTATTTTTCTGCATCTTGCAAAAACTTTAGATAATTCTGGAAGCTCTTTAAACATGAGAGAGTATTTAAATACTCCTTTGAGCTACAGAAAATATACTTCACATGAGCAAGGGGATGTGGTCGAATTACTGCCAGAAATTATTACATGGCTTGCAGCAATATCTACGCTTCTGTTTGAAGAGGAGAAAAAAAAATGTTTGAAGGACATGTAATCTCCTCTCCTCTCCTCTCCTCTCCTCTCCCCTCCCCCCAACTAATCTGCCTTAACTTAATTGGTGCTTTTAGCCTCCCTTCCCCTATGAGTATTGAACAATAAAGCACTAACAGAAAAGAAGCTCAAGACAGAACAAGTGAATGTTAATCTGGCACAGCCGTTGTTTCTGCTCAGTGCAAATTGTATTATTTTGTGTTAAATTGGTTGCATTTGTATAGTTTGTCTTATCTATGCTGTAGGGCTGAGCAAAGCAGCACACCCACTGAAACCAAACATGAATTTATTTTCTGTAAAAGCAGGGCTGAGACATGAAAGCTGTGAAGGAATCTTGTTAGCAATTCTCTGTGTAGGCAGCACGTTTCACTTTAATCATATGCATTACAGCCTCTACCCATCGCTTCAAATTCACTCCTAGAGATTTTCTGCACATCAGTTTGGCTAACCCACTTTCTGATGTTTCTGCCTCTGTATAAGAAAGCTGAAAACTATACTGCTTTTTACACCGCAAACGAAACAGCAAGACAGCATACACGCACGCACACGCAGAGGCAACATCAGTGCCTCTGAAGTGCACGGCTCATGCCCATCATTCCCTGGCTCTGCTCCGTGTTTTCCGCGGCTCCGTTGTCTCCCGGACGCCGGAGGCGCCTGCACGGAGCTGTTCCAACACAAGAGGGCAGGCGACATGCGAAGGAAAGCGCGGCGCATCGCGCAGCGCGAACAGCCAACCTTGAACAGGCAAACTTCAGAAAATTAGACAAGCGCTTCTCACATTCAGCGTAACAATGTATGTGACCCAGATCTTCTTCTGCTTCTCCAGTCATTACACTATTAGTTACAGCTGTACGCCTGCATTACAAACTGTGTCAAAAAGTGAATGTTCTTACTCTCTTGAAACCTGTAGCAATTTCTAAGGCCACTCTATAACAGGAAGAAAAGTTACTTTCCCTCTTTCCGAGATTTGACGTGCAGCCTCATGAAAACGCGACAGATTCTCACTCAGTGTGTTCCACCCGCTGAAATATTTAAGGCTCTCCCCACCATAAATGTATTTCGGTACATGTGTTGTGTTCGTTCTTACACAACCCTGCTATTTAAATGTGGGTAGTTGTTAGAGCAGGCTGTCATACGACGACTGTCTAGAAGTAGGCAGTGCAGCTGCGAAGTAGCACACCAGCCCCCCTACTAACACGTTCTCTGCTGGTTTACTGTTGAAAAATTTCCAGTACTTGAATCTTTGAAGCTAAAATACCAATTCAATTTACAGATCCTTTGCAGTCCCATGCCTTCTTGATTGTTTTGATATTTTTATTTATTATTATTGGTATTTCGAGCTTGTGAGTTAAGTTCCTAAAAAAAAAAAAAAAAAAATCAGCAATTAGTAACTCCTAATGAAGTCAGCAAGGTTTATGTCACCAGTGCGAACAAGCCAGAGGTTAGCTCTTCTAGACAAACTCCATGCCTAGTAAAATAAACATGGAGATACAACCTGAAGCAAAACTGTGCCCTCATTTTTCTGTTTGATGGTAATGGACCAAAAGTTAGGTCCTGCTAACCTGTATTTTCTTGTCTCCACCCAGCTCCTTCTCATTTATACACATAAACAATGTAATTGATTCTGTTGGCATGTTCATGGAAACTAATGACATTCATTTGAATAGAGAGATGGATATGTGGAGCCTGGCACAAAGGAGGAGGTGAGGAGTAGTCCTTCTAAAAATGCAGTGGTTAAGCATCTGTGTAGATGTTCCAGGTTTTGAGTTCTTTGACTGTGACAACAATGAATTCTTTTATCTCCTTCAATCTAAAACAGATTACTGACCATTTATGGAAAAAAAATTTAAAAGAAGGTCTAATGAATTGATTTGCTATTGAAAGTAATTCAGTGCAAGTGTTCTTACATACCACTTCTCTGACATCAGCAGACAATATACAGTCTACGTTTTCCACCCCTTTGCAGACCATCACCAGCATTTAGTTGTACCAACATGTTACCAGGAAGGGCCTGGCTGAATTGTCCCTCTCACATAAACAACACTTGAGTTGGGTGTTACGTCTTTGTTTTTTGGTTGGTTGGTTGTTTTTTTTTTTTTTTTTTTTTCCCAGCTGATGTTATCTCCAGGATTTCAGCTACACAAGAGAGGTTATGACAAAGATTAACACAATCAAAAACAAAGTTACAAATGATAAGGTGCATTGAAAAGAAATTAAAATTCACAGGTCAGAAAACTTACTCTATTCCACAGGCTGCCTTATATTTTCAAAGTTTTTCTCTGATACGCACTTTAGCACATGTATGTGGTACTCCTAATAATGTTTTGACAAATCAAAACTGCATTTTTCTCACAGTCATCCAGTCAGCAGCCTTCATCTCACACCTTCAGGCCATTAGTTCCAGGTTGGCTAAATCTGCCTTTTGCACTACATGTGTTGTTGAACGAGAACAGGATCTCCCTTTTTTGTTTTTATCTTGGGAAAGGAAGTGTTCTGGCAGCATGTCTAGGTCTTACGCGTAGAACAGGATAAGCAAAAAGGACGACACCACCCTGAAATATACGCATCTCTTGATAGAATTAATCAGTTTCTGAACACGATGAACTTCCCTGCAACCGAATTAAAAGGAAACACCTTGCAGATAATAACGAAAAAGGGTAGTAGCTCATGCAAAAATCTTTCCTTTTCCCAGAGCAGATCTTTAGGATTTAGTTCTTAATTTCTTTTTAAAGAAAAACAGATTCCTATTCCAAATCAAAAATAATTTCACTGGGTGAAAAAAAAAAAAGGCATTCTAAAGCATCACTACAATAAAGTTTGTCTTCTCAGTTCTTCATAAAACCTGACATAACTCTCCACTTAAAATTCTTCCCAAAAACAAACAAAAAACCCCAACCAACCCAAACCCCCAAACAAAACAAAAATTCTGAACAACGCAAATCTAGAAAACAAAGTTCTACTGCACGGTCACAGTTCTTAAAAGATATGTTACATAATCACCCTCATATAACAGACTACAGCAAATTTTTAAAAAATCAATTTAACTATGATAATTTCTGATTTAATATGGTTTGAATCAGTAAGTTGTAATTGCAAAAGCTGTACATTTGTAATTAATGCGTACAAATTATTCAGAAGTGGAATGGGTTGAATGCCATTAGAAGTTTATACACATAGTACCAAGTTCTGTTCATACAGAAAATTAAATTCCAAAGCTGATTTTAATGCATGATGCCCTTTTTTCATTAGAGAGCTCTGATGAAAAGCCAGTAATATAAAGACTATTATGACTTCAGGTCATAACCCGAAGTTCGAGACTGCAGTTGAACAGCCTCTAATCCTCTCCATATAATAAAAAAGGCATTTTTGAATCAAATACGAGGCTGCATTTAGCCATGCTCATGGCGTGAAGTACCACTCAAGAAAAATAATCCCGTGGGATCCAGCCTCTGCTTTGCCATCAGGCGACAGACAGCAGGCTGTGCCCTGCATGCAGAGCATCTGTCGGAAAAGGCGTGTCATCCCATCCTTTTCCTTGCTGTGGTGTTTTGGGACAGGATTCCCATGCAAACCCAGGCATGCAGGCCAGGGCTGCAGCTGCCCTCCAATCATTCCTCCCCATCCATCCTCTCCAAAGGACCAGTGGAATGGGCGTGCTCCGCCTACACTCGATGACCAGCTGCAGGCACTGGGGGAGCCTTGAGGTTGAACAGGGCATAGTTCTCCTCTCTCAGCTCTGTTCATAAACACACAGCCCAAGACAAGCATCAACCTTCCAGGAATGTTCAGGTGGTAAGATGTTATTGAACACGTGTGAGATTTGCAAAGCAAATGCTGTGACATTGCTTAAAAGACACAAACACAGTCATTACTTTCCCAGAAATTATTATTTTCTTTTCTTGATAAGATTAGTACATTTGATGCTAAAATTCAGCTGTTTGGGGATGGAGAAGAATCTTTATTATCAACCATAAATAAACTAAAAGAAAAATATTCCCAGGGAAGTGGCTGAGTCACCAACTCAGGAATTCAAAAGATACATAGAGGTATATAAAAGATGTGTAGATGTAGCATTTAGGTACATGGTTTAGTGGTGGACTCAGCAGTGTTAGATTAACGGTTGGACTCAATGATCTTCAAGGACCTTTCCAACCTAAATGATTCTGTCATTTTATACTGAACTCTAAATGGAGTAAGGGCTTGTTGATGGGTATTGAGTAGGAATTCCTTTTAACCCTCCAACAGGAACCAGACCGGCCCTTTATACTGAGTATTGACTAATCACCCACTTCTCTGTTTCTTGGAGGCAAAAAATAAATAGCAAGCAAAAAAACACACCCCACCAGTGTTAAAGAAAGTACAAATGTTCCATACAGAACTGCTTAAACTAATTTCTGTGCCAGGGGATTCTATACCTAACCTGAAACTAAATGGAATATAATAAATTCTGAGGAAAAAAAGGACAACGGAATTTGTACATCTACAGCTTTTAACCCAAGATATTTCCTCACTGTTGCAATTTTTACTCAATCACCACCTCCCTTCCGAAAGGAAACACAAAATGACGGGGGCATATTATTCTGTCAGTCTAATAGAGACATACACATTGTGAGTTTACCAGCAAAAAGATTGGGATTAATTTTATGCAAAATATGTGTATACCACACAGATCCAGAAGATTACAAACCAGAAAATTCCATACAATGTGAAAGCATAAAATTACAAATACAGATTTAGTGTGCATCTACCAAAAAATGAAACTTTAATGTAAAAATTTTGGACTTCAATTTGTTAAATTCGTAGAGTTCCTGAGGATTACCTATAACAGGCACATGTTCTCAATCTGCTTGTTGATCTCACAATTGAAAAATTGACAAGAATGGGTAGTAAAGTCCCAAGCTGAAGCTTTAAAACTAATCTTTGAGTGCAAACTAACCATCTGAAAGCAAAAAAGTGGCTATTTTCCTGATTAATTGCAATTACACGGAATTCTTTTATCTCAACTGCACAGCTTTTTAACATTATACTTTGATTTGAATAGTCAAGACTGGATTTTTTTTTTTTGTAAACAAGATACATAGGAAGTTTATCTGTGCTAGACTCAAATTGCTTCATTAGAACTGAAGGGATACCACATCATTCTGGAGACATTAAAATGCAGAAGAATTGGGATTTAAATATCTGGTCAAACATGTGGCTTACTATTACTCACACAGAAGTGAGGAAGATTTTTTCTCAATGGGAAAAGAAAAAGGAAACCATGATTTGCTTACTGAAATACATTTTTGCATTATTTTATATTACGCATAACAGACAAATCAATTAATATTGAGCACTATGTTGACAAATCAGTCTTCCAGCTACTTTCCTGTTTGACATATTTACTACTTTACCATTTTTCTCATTCATCAAAAAAGCTTCTTCTAACTTCTCACAGCTCTGCATTTCTGAAAGCATGTATGTTTTAATGCTGGGTTTATGAACAAATATTGAAACATCATTGAAAAAATACTGCCAGTGCCAACATAGCGCTGAAAGAGCTTTAGTTCTGTCTGAAAAAAGTTAATTTCCCCTTTTCTACTTTGTAATTCGAGCTGTTCTGCAGCTAACAAAAAGATTCTTATTGTCTTATTAAATTTAAGGTAGCAATAAACATTAACTCAGTCTCAAATGTGATATCATACTGTACATAGCTAGGTTAAAAGGGAATGAAAAACAAATTACCTGGATTGCTTAGGAAACCCTAAATGCCCTAATTTACCCAAGCATTTATCAGAAAAACTAATGAAAAGCTTTTTTGTTCTTGCAATGGATAAAGGTAGCCATTAGTCTCTGAAGTGTAAGATTTTACCAGTAAGACAAAACAAAAAGCAAATCTTGGGAGTAAATATCAGCTGGACATTCACATAACAAGGTCCAGAGAGACATATCCAGAAGTTTCCACTTTTAATCCAACTCTGAATAATGTTGGATGCTGCTTTCTGTTCCTTCAGAGCTCTTCTCCTGCCAAAATAACTGCAAGGCTTGCAAGTCCGAATGTATCGTAAGCCTTTCCCAAGGCACCCCAACACTATCTGAGGCACTGAAACTATGGCAACCGAATAAGAAAGCAGCTTCCATGATTAATAGATGAAGATCCCAGCGACAGTGCCTTGCTAGGCCATAATTCAGGAATGCAGGAGGAATTAGCATAGAATCCATCTCAATCTACCAATAAAAAGTAGATTTTGAAAGGCATCAACAAAACCACATTTTTTTTTCTGCAGAAAAAAACACAACCCCACAAAAAAACCAAACTAAAAACCCCTATGGAACTATAAACTGTTCAAAATCTCATTAACATTTCAATGAATGGCTGCCTCAAGAGCAAGTAATGGATAAATGTTCATGAACAATGGCGAAGGAAGCAACATAGGAAATTTTCTATTCAACTATAAAAGCCATATGAGGAATACTCAATATATAGAACATCTGAGTGAAACCGAGCAGCCATAGATAGGAAAGTAGAAATAATTTTTGCTGCAGTCAGGAGTATAGTTGGATGCAGTTTTTCCCATTGTGTTGGGAATTCCTGTGGGAGAGTACTTTTTCCATCCGCTGAACTGGAACACCCGACCATATATATTATATACTCTACACATTTTCATTATTAGAAGATCCCTGAGTCTCTCAGGGTCATTGCAAAATCAATGACAGTTAGGAATACCTTTTCTTTTTAAGCACATAATGAAACTTCTGCTTCTATTGACAGTAAAAATACTAGTAGAGTGGTCTTCATTCAAGAAGATGTTCTCAGACTGAGGTGCATAACAAAAATATTGTTTACTTATTTCCACTTTCATAAGCATTAAGTTTTCACTGATGGAGACTGGTTACAGAGATCATAAAAACATAAGAATGCTTTTTTTTTTTGCCTGCCTCATGGAAATGGTATAATGCTGTAGTCAAGGCATGGCTCTGCCTGGGAAAGATGAGGGAGATGATGCCAAAGGCCTCCCATCCTGAGGACAGGACCCATGCTGCCCTGCTGTGCATCTGCCACCAGAAACTCTTCAACTTCAGAACTGCAGGCATATTGCAAAAGTGTACGGCTGTGGAAAGTTCCTCAGTAGCAGTTTTGTCAGTAGCTAAAAAAAACCAGAACAACAAACCAAAATCCCACCACCAACAAAAATGGCATGGAGTAGTCCACGATATATGAATTTCAAGTATGTAATATAAATACTTTACATAGAAGTGCCTATTATTAACAATACTTTTAAAGGAAAGGTCATCACCGAATGTAGTGAATTACTATATGTCTTCACTCTAGAGATATAGCAACTGGCAGTTCTGTTAATAGCTGGTTTATCTTCTTCATTTTACATCTCCATTTCAGCCACTAAAGAAAAAATCTGGGGCTTGGGAAATTTTTTTTTTTTTACAAAAATGACTCTGTATTCACACCAAGCATGTTACATCCTTCCTTTGGGCTGATAAATAACTACAGTAGTACACTAGAAAAGACTTCATGAGATTTTGCAGCAAATTCCAGGAAAATTCATTCAGGGCTTTTCTCACCTTCTTCTTCCTTTTCTGAAAGCTGTGTTTTTTTTTTTTTTTTTTTTTTTTTTTTTTTTTTTTTTTTT
>VZTI01002396.1:851082-872991 GCA_013397865.1 Struthidea cinerea | reverse complement strand
CGCCGCGGGCGGGAGGCGCGGAGCCTCAGCCGCGGCGGCAGACCCCGCCGGGGCGCTCAGCCCCAGCCTGCGGGCTTCCCGCCGGGGGCCCGAGCCGCTCGCCCCTGAATCCGGCCCTCCGCGCTCTTGTGCTTCCCGCTCTCCCCGGACCCCCACTCCTCCCGCGCCCCGCTGACCTCTCAGAGCATCAGGGCTGGGACGTCCAGGCTGCGGGAGCGGGCTACGCTGTAAACCCTGCAAAATAGCTCAAAGTAGGTGAGATGAAAATCTGCGTGCTCGTTTTTTCGACGGCAGCATGCCTTTCCTCGAGTTTTAACAGTGATTTCCACCCTCTAGATACCACCTCAGGAGTTAAGGCTGCAAGGAGAGCCTTTAATTGTTTCAGCGCGAAGGTATATTGTTTCCAGGGGATTCATTTGCATATGCAATTGCTTTAACATGATTTATACTTTTTTTTTTTTTCCTAACCAGATAAGTGAAAGGACAGAATGCAACTAGGAGAATTGCTGTCAGGACAAGAAGTGTGGCATTAAAATTAAAATAATTACTTGTTTGTGGCAGCTGGTTTTATTTCTGCCTTTTTTTTGCAGATAATGAAAGGACTCTAAGACACTGGTTTTGGTTCTGTATTTGATTTGGGTTCTAAAATTAACCACACATCCATTCAATTTCTAGTTGTTAGATTACAAGGGAAAACCTTCATCTGTATCAAGGAAAAGTTTCTTCTTTCCTTTCTGACAGTTTAAACTGAATGTATACTTAGGGTAATTTTATGACCAAAGGATCTGAGACCTAATATATATTTTCTTTCTTACTTTCCTTGAAAATCTAAACCAGAAGTGAGTTCTGCACCAAATAGAGTAATTGCTGGGGACAGATAAATTTTAGTGAAACAAACTTATCCTGGATCTGAAAGCAATTAGAGAAACTCAACTGGTACAAATAATTTCTGGGTACCCAAGCGTGTGTCAGGGGGGTAAACCAGATGAATGTACCTTGATTTGCCAAGACCCCTAACCCCATTTCCACAAAGAGGCCCTCGATCATATCATGGCAGTTCTTCCTCTGTCAGGAAATGGGAACAGAGACTGAACATAGTCAGGATTTGTGGGGAATACCCATTTCACAATGGCAAAGGCTGACGTTTGATCATTACATTATGTTCAATCACTACATACGTTTTGAGGTGTTCAAAACTGCCAACAACTTTGTTGTGGATTTGCACTGTAAGCAGATATAAGTTTGGTCTTTACTGTGTGCTTCAGGTACTTCACAAATATTTCTGCAATACTGAACAGTTTATTTTACACTTGCGTTTCTTCGTTAATCAGAAAAGGCTCTCTGACGGAGAACATTTTCTCATCCTATATTTAGGCTTTTTAAAAATACAGACCAGATTTTTATACAATGAAAATTCTGGAAGAAGTAACTCTAAAAAATCCTGTTTTCCAGATACTGGTACTAGCTAAGGCATCAGTTACTAGAAGTTTTATATTCATGGTTTTTTACAAAATTGTTTTTCATTCATCCATTTTATTTCCCTGACTTTAATTTCCAAGTCCGCACTGCCTAACTTCAGCTAAATCATGCACTGTAGCCCTTTTTCATTTAGCCCTCTGCAAAAATGACACCCAGCTCTTCTGTCCTTCATTACTGCTCGTTTTGCTCTATAAACTCTGAAGTGTCTTCATGGCTTGAAAACCCACCCTCATTTCTTTTACCTGACTCCCTGTTCCCTTTCTCACTCACTACTCAATCCAATAAACCATTCTCCTGATCTTTTCTCTCCCACCAAGTTTTTTAGGCTATTTTTGTGGAACTTTAATGTCAATCTCAATTCTTCATGCTGTCAGATTTTCTGAAAATAGAGACACAACCTTACTTGTTTTGCCTAGACTAGTTAACAATTGTGGGATACTCACATGGGCTTGGGGAAGGGAATTATTACCCTTACTGATGGGAAAAGACTTTTTATTCCACTGGCTTCTTTTTGGCAGCTGCAGCAGTAGAGTGCCATGGGTTTTCCAGTCAGGAATTCTCAGTGAGGTCTCCATGGAGCTGTGCATTTTAAAATCCTTATCTGAACAATTCACACAGGCTATAGAGAACTTCTCCAACTCCTTCCAACCCCTCTGCAAAGTAGGTCTCTACCAAAGATTTGACTTTAGTTCACGTGAAAATGTTACCTCTACTCCTCCTTCCTAATCACATGTGAAATATGTTTGTGAGACACCTGGCCTGTATGGGGGAAGGGCATTTGGGTCTCCTTCCCTGGCAGCAGCTGCCTCTCAGTTAGGATGTTCAGAGTTTGATGCTAATTTGCGTGCTGAGCCCCACATTGTATAATATATATTTTCTACTCTCCTATCTTCCCAGGGCCATGTGATTGTAGGAGCAGCATCCTGTTACATACACCTCTCAGGAGCTGGGGTACTGCAGCAGTGCAATGGCGCCTTGTTGAGCTCATCCCCATTCACTACCTTCCTACACCAGAACACTGAGCATGTAGGCAGTATATTTGCAACACTCCCCGATTCCAGTTGTTACTGTTAGATTCAGTTCAGCTTGTTCTTGCCACTATTTCAAAAGTTCAAAGTGCAGCAGAGCTTTACATTGCCAAGAAACAACACGAATGGCAGAGCTGAGGACTTTGGCAGCTGTCTGGGAAATACCAGGGGGTTTTGCCCCAAGGAAGTTATGAGATAGTTTTGATGTCCACGAGGCACTTTAAGCCTGTAATCTTAGGAGGGCTTGTACTCCTTTTTCCTCTTTCCTACTTTGGCATCAGAAGAGATGCTTTTACCTGTGAAGATATATTTCACCACAAGTAAAAAACAAAATGTTGAGTGCAGGCACATCTTAATATAAAATAAGTGTTGACTTCTTTAATCTTATAGCAATACTGAAATCTCATCAAACGGCAAATATGATTTTTGTCAAGACAAGATTACTGAATGCCTGGCAAAGTAATTACTCCTACACAGAAAAAAATAAGATCTTTCTTTTAACCACTTCAGGGGAATTCATCAAACTCTGAAAATGTGGTTGCAAGTGGGGAGATTTTTTATCAGCTGGTAGCTGTACTTAGTGCAGCTAAAGGAAACAGGACTTGTAAAAATCAGTACACACCCAATTCTCAGCCTCTTAGTGTAAAGTTGCAACAGGTCTTTTGCCCAATTAACTCGTGCAGAGTCAGGCTCATAGTTTAAAAGTATGAATGCTAGACATTTTACAGCTCTTTCTGAACATGTAAAATGAGATGCGATTAAGAGTAATGAGTTTCCTCCATGGATGTGATTTTTAACGGTTAGTGAATCCGTGCAAAAGTCTTTCTGTGAATAAGGACCTTATCAGAAATGCCACATTTTTAGATTGCTGGATGGGTTTGCTTTTCTTGATCACTTTCTTCAGACATCTTCTAAGTGGGTTCTCAGAAGACTGTAGCTTGACATGGGATGTGCTCAACGAGGAGCACCCAAAGTATTCAAAGTTCAGCAAAGTAGTTTGAAATATTCACTGGTTTTGCCTCTGCTGGGAGCCCAGAGTGTCTCTGTGCCAATTCTGTGCAGGTTGGTCTTTACAACTATGGAGGATTTTGGAAGGCAAACAAGGCTGCAGAGCAGATGTTTTATGCAGGAGGCTGCCCTGGTCAGCTCCTGCTCTACTGTGCCAGAAAAATCAGCAGAAATTCATGTTGCTCTGTGAGCAACGTTCGCGTGTCACTATGTCATCTAGTTCCCAGAAGAGGAGAGTGTTACATGATGGTGAAATAAGGAGAGAAAACTGTGGATAGCGGCTGGACCATATGGTGAAGGGAGTGGCTCCCCGTTAAAAAAACAGAGAAAACAACAGAGCATGTAAGATCAATATGGGAAAGCGATGCAGAATTTAACAGTTGTTAAAACCAACAGAAATTTGCAGTGATTCATTATCAAATTACTCTAAACACACATGGGCCAAATCCTCCTGTTTAACATAATCTTATTAATGGTAGTGCATCCATAACGATCTCACCTGCTAATGATGTGTTTTGTAAAATTTCACTAGGAAGGGATTTTATGGTAATTTTTAACTAGCCTGGAGAGCTCCACAACAGGCTTATAACTGATCTGTTGTATTCCACAGGCACTTAAGTTCAAGTCACTAGAAAAATTATTTGCTATTGAACTCTATTGGATTTTCCATAAAGGGAAACTTAATTTCTTCACACATTGGATGTTGATGATCTCACATTAGTCTCTTGTAGTTAGAGTCTCTGAGAGGAAAATTAATTATAAACTATAGAGAGAGCAACTGAAGAGAGTTTTCAAGGTTTCTTTCCCCTCTGTTTTGCTATGGGAGAAGACAGCATGCTCCTCACTTAATTCATGGTGATTTTATTTCAAGTATTGTGCTCAATGTTTTTAGTTCACTCTTTCAGAAGATCCACACCCCCAGCTGTTCCACATTGTTCTTAGGTATTGCACTCTTTTTGAGTACAATGAGGAACTGCACAGAATAAAATGTTTCTCTCAGCTGCTGTTTCTCTGTATGATTAAGGTTTGATGCTAAATACTGAGTTGTCTCGACAGTAAGTGAAGAAGTCTCTGTCTTTGAAAGACTCTCTGAAAACTTGTAGAATGTATTTTGATTAAAAAGTTAAGTTAAATTCATAGCTTTCTTGAAGTACATCCTCTATTCTCATCAGGACTCCTTCAAATCAGGCTTGATCAAGAGCTTAGGGAAAACAGTGAAGAAAGATATATTTTTGGCTTTGTCTGTGTTCTTGCAGTAGATAAATGGGTTCAAAGTGAAACATTGCAGTGGTTCCCCAAAAAAACAATGAATACTTCATATCTACGTGGAGTAACTAAGTGTAAAATTATAATAATTGAAAAGATAGCACTGAAACAAGTAAATAGTATAATAAAAATGTTTTAAATACAATTACAACACCAAACTGAGAGTGAACCAAATTTTTAATAATAAGAAGTAGTTAGTTTAATAAGTCAAAATCATTACTTTCAGTGTCCCTTCAGCTGGACTGAGCTTAGGAACACTCAGTAAATGGAATTGCCAGGCAATACAATATTACCAAATAGAAACCATTAATGGTTTCAGTATTGGAAATAAAGGGGCTTTATTCCATCCTCCTATCCAACACACACTTACACAATTCATAAAATTAACTCCCATCCAGCTTTTCTTTTCTTTTTTTTAACCCTCAAATTGATTATAGGGAGTAGAAAAAGGGTTTGCAACTGGACAAACTAAAAAGAGGAAGGAGAAGGACAGAGGGGAAAAGAGGAGCCAGGATAAAATGGAAGAGTCTGGAAGATGGCTCCATCTGAGAAGATTTGTGAGTGTGCAGTGGGCAAGAAGGAGGGAAACCAGAGAGGAGTGATGGAGGAAGGAGGTAAGTGGAAAGAGGACCCAAGAGAGTGGAAGGCAAATAATCTGTATGTGCAGCAGAAAATTAGCGAGATAAAATAAAGCAGCGAAGGAAGAATGGGACTGGTTAGACCTTTACCATTGAGCAGCTGATTGAAAACTACCTTTTTAGTCAGGTTTTATCCTTCTATCCTGAAAGATCGATGAATTAAAACAACACAGAATAACAGAGTAGCTCTAGGTTTACACTTGCTTTTAAACAATATGAATATTTTTACATACTAAAGGAGGAATTGATGTCAAGCCTGCTAAGATACAGAAGAGTGACTGAAATGTGTTAAAAGACATGACACAGTCTTTGGGAAGAAGCTGTGTCCTGCTTTTGGCAGAGCAGTTTTCATCAGGGTCAGTCAGCTCCTAACAGACCCTGATAAGCTATTTGGACCCAATTCTGTGTGGAAAAAGTGACACAGGATAACCAGGAAATAACAGTGCTCCAGGACATGGGAGCAGTTTAGAAAGGCAGCAGCTTGACAGGCATCATCTCTGGGTGGGTTGGATGGAGTTTGACTCCTCTTGGCTCACAGCTGTGAGCAAGGTGAAATCAGCAGGTGAAAGGAAACATGTCCCTCACATCCTCTCTGTGCACCTTCCCTTGCCAAGGCTGGCTTAATGTCTCTGGTCTCTCACAGAGAAGAGCAGAAATTTATTTGTCTCAAATGGAAAACATGGGATGAGCCATAAGTTTGTAACGTAGTGTGGTTTTTATGGGTTACAGTGGGGAGTTGATGGGATCTCTTGAGTGATTTCTGAGAATGCTGTCTAGCAAAGATATTATTCAGGAAAAAGAGCAGAAATTTATATTTTCCTTTGTCTGCTTGTCTGTAATCCCTTTTGCTAAGAGGAAAACAGATCAGATGTTGTTTCTAGCTCTAGTTCCATTAGTGGTGTAGAAAGGGCTCTCTTTTGGCTTTTTCCTGTATTATGTTAGGTGAAGGAAAGTAATAATAAGACTTCTGGGGATACATGATTGGTAGTCTGGATTTTTACAGATAATCTGTACTCTGCCAATGGTACCCGTATTCAAAAGACTCAATAAGAAGTCACCCTGAAGCTCATACAGGTAGGTGAGGAGTTAGATGTTTCTTACTGTGTGCAGATGTGATAGCCTCTGGCCCATCTGAGGATGATGATGAGAGGTGCAACCCCTCCCTTCCTCCCTCCTTCCAGGCTTCTGGTAGTCTGGAGTTTCCTGGTGATTGTTAGAGCTGAAAAGCATTTGCTAATGAAGGCTGCTCTATTAACAGGGAACAAGGGAAGGAGAACAGAGACTTCCTGTGTTTGCTCATTCCTGGCAATCATTACCTAGCTGCTGCTCCCAACTGTGACTCTCCCAGGTAAATCACAGCCTAGACATTCCAGTCCTGCCTAACTGAGTTTCAGTCATTCTGCTGCCCTGATATTAGTGCAACAAAACTGAGAGGAAGTGAGTGAAAGCCATTTGGACGATTAGTCATTATTTCAACATAAAGGACAAGAGACCACGCAGAAACTGACTCCTGGGAGAAGGCTGTTTAACTCACCGTGAAAAGAGGGTTTCCACTGTTTGAAGATGCATATTTGATTTCTGACTCAAACCGTTGTCCTTCCCCTAAACCACCGTGCCAAACTTTTTACCAGTCTTTTAGAGTACACTTACCCATGCTCGTGTGGAAAGTTTAGTTGATAAAGAAGAATACCTCATACTTGGAGAAATGCAAGACTATGCATAAAGAAGAAGAAATGTGGAGGAAGATGTCAGCTTGCATGCAATAAACCACAGGCATCCTCATTTATGTGCCATCAGTAATGAAACTCCCACTTTCTGAAAAACAAATTAACGTGTTATTGCCCAGGGTATCATTTATAGCAACATTCTTGGTGACTAACTCTTTATTTGGTCTGTCCTAAAGACAGCATTGTTCCTCACTTTTGGCAAGAATTTCCTGTGGATGTGTGTTGGATTGTACTTTCAACCCTGTTGGAATATGCATTACTGTTACAGAAAATCAGCAGAAAACATGTGCATTTTAATATCTACTTATACACTATGTCAAAGAGACAAATAAAACTTGATGTTAGAGTATTAAATTTTTGCTTGGGCCTGCGTTCAATTGAAATCTTGAAGTTGAATGTTCAGTTAAATAAAAATCAAAATATATTTATAAATGTGCTATGTTTGATGTGGGCTAAAGTGCTTGGGGAAAAGAAGTGGACTTAGACAAATCTTTGGGAGTTTCATCACTGACTTTCATGGGACCCAAACGTCACTCAAAAGATAAAATTGGTAACATTAACCAGTTTGTAACCATGCCTCCTAACTCTGTGAAAACAAAAAACTAGGAAAACCATAAGTGTAAAATAGAATTAAAAAAACCCCTGGGCATTAAACTGTAAAGTCTGGTTCAAGTCTTGGTCTCACTTGAATCAGTGGCCAAACTGTAGCTGACCTCAGTGTAGTGAGACAGCAGTTTTCAAGCTCAAGTTCTGATTTTGGTGTTGTCTTTGTATGTCGGATAAGACATTCACACCCCACCTTTCCCACAATCTACTTCATGCTAATTAAATGAATATATAATTCGTGCCTCTTGGGAACTGTTTTTACAGTGACTTTAACTGTACTAATTGCTGTCAGGCCAGTGTCTGACACAACAACAGGTAGTTGTGGGTTTTGTTTATTTTGGTTTTGTTTTGTTTGGCGTTCATGTGGGTTTTTTTTGGTTTAGCCTGTCTAGAATTTAAAAGTGAACAAGACTGCAGCAAAAAAATACTCCTTGGTTATCCTTAAATTGTCCATCAGAGTTACAAAACCTTGTAAATAGAGGGCTTGTAATGAGAACTCTACAGTGACCTTAGTGATGGTGGCAGATTATAATATGCATGTTGCTTAGAGGTCTGGTTAATGAATGTCAGTAGGATTAGAAAATTATGAGTGCGCTTTTTAAGGTTGCCATGCTGTGATAGATTTTTATCACTAAGAACAATGAAAGGTGAACAGTAATCTATGGACACTGCCTCTTTCTTTTCTCCAGAAATCAGCACTGTCTCTTATTAATTAAATTGAATACAGAACAATATAAATCTCTCAGTGCTTATTCCACTCATTTCATACATACTAATGAGGATGAGCTTCTGAAGCTGGTGGTTGGGATCATTTATTCAGTGGTGGGAAAAATAACATCAGGATTCAGACCCCCTGCTGACTTTGAACACTGTTGTGCTAGATTTATATTGGCCTACTAATAAGTAACTGAATACATTAAATGAGACGCTCGTCACTGCAAGAGTTACAAGGGACTCCTTGTTTTTCTTCCTTGTGTATTCTTTGGTGAGGAGATTAGGGGAGATGGGCCCATTATGTAAGTCTCTCCTCTTGGTATTTCATCCACCAGTTCAAAGCCCTCTTTTCCAAACAGAAACTATGCCAAAGCTCTCATCGATCATTAAAAGTCCCAGCAGTTACAAACTCACTGATTTTGATGTGAAGTTCAACAGTCCTGCTTTTTTTTTTCACATAAGAACGTGAATCACACTATGCTTAGCAGTTCAAACTCTACATTGCACAGTATGCATGATTAGTGAAGAGGGAAAACACAGGGCATTCAGCAGCCAAAGAAATGTCTCTTTAGAGCTCCTCTTTGGGAGGAAATACAATGAAACAAGCAAGCTGGGTATTCCAGTGCAGCATATGTAGCTGCGCAAAAAAAACCCAAACCAAGCCAAGCCAAACCAAACCAAACAAACAAACAAACAAAACCCCCAAAAAACTGGGGTGCATCCTGTATATCCACATCTAGTTTTTAACTGATGGACCCAAATTCTCAGCCTTCTAAATGCAGGATGGGAAAACAGTGTGTACTGTGCTGCCAGACAAGGGTTTCTGTTACAAACTTAAAATACAGCAATATGATCATGCTCTGTAGGAAATGCCCTCTGTTCACTTGATGAAGTTCGATAGGGAATCATTGAATAAAGTACTGTATGGCAATTGACAGTAAACGAGGATTTTTAAAAATCTGTGACTGCTGTATTTATTATGTCCATCAATCGTTAGAAGACAGGCAAAACTTACCAGTTATTTAGATCAGTAGACTGCTCCCTTCTATAGATGAGTTTACAGTGTGACATGGAAAACTCAATTAACCTTATTAGCTTGGCTTGTGTAACTGCACAGGTAATTAAGTAAGGGTAGCCACCTCTTTGAAAAGGCCCATCTGAACTATGTGGCTGTACACAAGAGTGGGAGGCACTTTTATTGTTTTTTACAAGCAAATTAACAGGAGGAAGACAACGTTTTCTGAAGAAGAAGTAATATATTGGATGCAGATTGGTGCAAGTGGGACTTCTATGTCCTTCTATTATCCCCAAACTGGCTGAACAATTCACTTCTTTTGGATGAGTTGAAGACAGACTTCCAGGACACAATTAATGGCATTTAAGTTATATGACTGGAACACCAGGACTGAATTAGTGCAGGGGTGAATGAGGCAATAAAAAAAATATAGAGGAGAGTAAATACACTCTTTTCCTTATTTGCATTTTGTGTGCAATACATAGGTGAAACTCTGTAAAAGATTTTAATATATGTTCCAGTTGACTTTGCACTGTATATATCACCCTCGGAAAAAAAAAATCCATTTTGCTATGCTTCTTGGTTGCTATGTTTTCTTCCATCTGACAGCTCTTGTAGGTGACCTATTTTGTGAATGGAGCCACTCTTGCTTTTGAAGTTGTAATTTGTCTTGGAAGAACTACCTGGGAAGCATGCTTTTATTGTTAGATCTTGAATCAGGGTTGGGCTTGTTAGTCACCTCTGAACATGTGGCTAAATCACAAATAGTATCTTCTATCTCAGGAACTCAAGTTTTACATTATAACTTTTTTTTTTTGTAGAGAGATGATGCTCTTGCACACAATTGTTTATGGAAATGAACATTTCAACAACAGCACTAAGTATGATTTATTTAGAACTTATAGCCTGTCTAATGCTAGTGTCTGTAAATAGTAACTATGAAATAAACCAGCATTTGGAAGAATTTGATGAAATACAGACAGCAGTCAAAATCATTTTGCTGTAGTGATAGGAGCAAGGTGTAGAAATTTTATACAGTGTGGGTCTTACCTCATTGAATTCACCTTCCTTGTCTCACGGATTTAAAAAAAAATCCTAATTTTTTCCCCCATTTTTATTGCTATGTCTTAGAATCACAGGTTTTATGTGTGTTTAATATATAGAGGAGACACTTAGTAATAAATTATTAGTCAAGCCCATTACCTCTTTGTTTTCACTTCAGTAGCTGCAGGACAAGGTCTCTGTAACACACCAGTTATAGGCCCACGAGAAAAGAAATAAATTCAAGAAAACTCTGTCACTTACAGTCTGTTTGCTAAATATGGACATAGAACCTTAAGATCTTTTGGTTCACCAACCCTTTGCAGTCTTAAGGGTCAGTTGCCCTATGTATTTACTGGAAGTATCTCTGAGTGCATCCCTAAAGTTTGGGCAGGAGGAAAGAATCGGCTGTATGGATGAGGTAGAGATGGAAGTTACTGTGGTAAGTCTGTGAGAAGTTGTTGGAGCCTGACGATCTTCTCTGGATGATATCCAGCCTTGGGATGCAAATTTTCCTGGCTGCAGTTTACAGCATTCAGAGTCTAAAATTATGGCAGATACGTAGTGCTTTAAGCTACTTCCTACTCAAACGTCTGATTCCTGGACTTCTGGACCACATCTAAAATTACACCATTGCTTGCTGAAGATTATCATCCATTCTCTGCTAAAAGAGTGTTCACTAAAACTGCATGCGTTATCATTAATCACTTATAGTTGCGAATCTTCTACATCTATGCACTATTTACCTTTTGCATCGTGAATATATTGAGGAAAAATGATGTGTAGGGATTTGTTCAGCAAAATATCTTGTGTGAATGGCACCGAGTACACAGAGGATGGTTAGGTGGAGTCAGATGCAGAAAGGGATGCTGGCATCTAGCATGTAATTAAGATACCATATCCACGTTGTAACCTCTGTTTGTGATTCCTGAAGCAAGGGACTTAAGTAGCCACCGACTATTGCCAGTTATCTCTGCATTGTTTAAATGTGGATTTAAGTCACAATGTTGTCTTGAACAAACAAATCATGCTTGAGAGGGGTCACACATAAAGAAATAAACTTATAAATGCTGGAATTCTGTCACTTAGATCAGGAGAACTATAAAAGAAGGACTGAATAGCAAAGCTGGGCCCAGACCCAATGCAAGTTTCCATAAAAGAATAAATCTATTCAGATAAACAGCTTCAATCAATTTCTGAAACTCGAATATGTCATAATTGTTAAGAGGCCAATTTTTATATGGATTTGAATCCATTAAATTCCTTGGCATTATTCCTTTTTTCCACTTCTAGTGATACATATTATATTATTAGTGTCTCTTATTGGAGAAAAGCTCAGTTCTCTCTGCCTCCTTCTATTTTATGTACAAATACTATATGATATCTAGGAGATGTCTTCTGTGTCTGATAGAAATTCTTAATGCATTACAGTGTGACTGAATTCACCTGTTTATTCAAGCAGTGCACAAATGTTGCTGGGCTGGTTTACGTCTCTCCCTTGGCAGCTGATTTCTGCCTTCTCAACTCTCATACACCTCCTAGAAGGATGAGAGGCAGCTCTTCTCATGGCCCTCATCTTATTTCTCCTTTCTTCAGGGAGCTGTAAGAACACACCTGTGGCCATGATCAATAGGCCTCACAGGGGGTGAGAAGTTTAATCTTCATGACGTATGTTATTTCAAGCAGTCCTAGAACCTGGGATGCTGGGGCTGTTCCTAACTCTGGTCATTTGGATATGACCACAAGGTCAGAAAATAATTTTTAACTGCAGCTAGTAGCAAAACACTGTCAAAGTTTCAAAGGATTTAGCAATTTTTCTGAAGGAAACATTTAAAGGGCCTTGTTAAATCAAACATTCCCATCTAGCTCTAGAGGCATTCCTGTCCCAAGTCTGCAATGTTTGGTTACTCTTCTATTGTTTGATGTAGAGCCTTAGATCTTCAATTAATATGCAATTCGGTGTTCACTGAGACAATGGCAGGATCCATTCAGCATTCTGGCAGCCTGTGAAACAGATAAACTCTAACCTTTGCCAAATACAAAGGATGATAAAAGCAGAAGTCACTTTTTTCAGCTGAATTAAAATACACTGCCAATGTCTTTGTAGTCCTCATCTTTTTTTCCTGCTTTATTGTGGTAACCTTCAGTTGGCATTGCATAGCATCTATAAAATACATACTGCAGAATTAAAATTAAATAGAGTTGCAGCAGCAAACAGAAAACCAGAGACACTGAGTTTGGTCTTAAACGGTTTTCATCCCTTAGATTCAAAGTGTAAAATATGTTGGTAGATTACACTAGGCTGTCCCTGAAAACAGGTAAGGACGCCAATGCCATAGCAATTTACCTTAAAATACTATTAAGTTCAGTGGGGCAGGATTTCACTGAGGTTGTTACATGGGAGTAGGTTGAGATAGTGTCATGGAGATCTTTTCATGTGCCTGTCTAAGGGCTGAGATGTTGAAAAAGTAAAGTACAAAAACTGTATGAAAACCTATATTCCTTTAAATTATTTGAAAGTTAAGAGTGCTGTTTTCTGCAAAGAAGAAAAAATTTAAGGGTATTTTTTACATGGAAGTCAGTAGACAGAGGCAGAAAAAACCCACACCCAAAAGCAAAAAGAAAGACCTAAAATACATTCGACAGTTGTAGGTTTGCATCTTATGAAAGCCTCTGTGTGTGATTTGACAGTTCATGACTATATCTCAGGGTTGAGATAGAGTCCTGTGTAAAACAGGACAGCATATTTATGATTACTTTTGTCTCTTTTTAGCAGACCTGGGGAAAAAAAAGAAGTTCCCATGACATGCTATTTTTAGTCACTCACAAAATCACTGCAGTTCTGTATTTCTCCTGCTTAGTGCAAGTGTTTCGTCTCCAAAATATTTTCAGAAAGAATAGGTGTGAAAGACTCCCATGTGCCTCTTCAAACAGTGCTTTATCTGCTTTAGACAAATCAAGTGTTAGGGCTTTGCCAGCCTGACATGTCTATATTGAAACGTATTAAAGTGAGACTCACAGAAACAGCTCCCCTAGAAGATCGAAGAGGGTGATAATCCGGGCGAGCTGCAGCAAGCTGACTTGGGAGACCTGGGGTTAGCGCTGGGTGATGGATGGAGTACTTAAATAGTCGAGTGATTAACCACAGTCATTTGAGACTGTTCGTCCAAAGGATAACAAAATGTGGGCTACAGCCTGGGTGAGGAGGTCTGGAGGCTCAGGGGTGAAGAGAGGAAAACTTCACATGCGCTGCTTCAAACAGTGGAGTTTGCTTTTGTTGGGAGGGCTTTTAACATTGATGTCATTGCAGCGGCAGCTTCGTTCATCCAGTAGTCTGTGGACTGGTCTGCTCAATGGCTTAGACAAGGCTTGGGTTCAATCTTCTCCTGTCTCTGAGAAGGCTCAGAGCTTGGAGTCCCCAGGGGAGTGCTGCTGCCTCTGACACATGGCTGGGCTGTGAGGCAGAGCTACTCCAAGCCTTGTTTTTGTCACTATTCCACTGCATGTGACAAAATCGAAGCCGTTGCACTGAGACAGCGGTAAGGCTGACAAGATGTAGGGAGATGGATCACCTTGGAATGTTGACAGTGTTGCAAGAGATGCCATGTGAAATCCTCATCAGGGGGATGGGAGAGCTGATCTCCTGGGGGCACACATATCACCAACCCATGAAATTAAAAGGGGCATAGGTACCATCGATATTTTTTCCTTGCTTTTCTGAAGCCTGTGTTGAAGATTGCCTATTTAGGGTTCAGGTTTGGGGTTTTTTCAAAGTCAAAAATGATTTAGCAAGTTTGTAACTAGTTTCAGGACTATTAAATGAGGGTTATGTCTTAAATAAATGGGCTCTTAACTGGTTTCAAGAGAAAAAAGATACATCTGTTATTGCCTACTTCCCTTTAGGTGATCAGAAATCATACTACACGGAAATCTCTTTAAAGATACAGCTTATATTCAGTTATTTCACTTCAAAAAAATGAATTCATATGAAAAAACCTGTTAGGATTATTTTTAGTCCTAATATATGTATTAAGATGCTAATTCATCCCTAGTGATCTTAAAGAAGTACTGGCAGTAAAGGGGGTGAAGTTCACATCAAGTATCCGTGATCAGAGATGGGATCAGTTAAATCACTGACCACCTAGTTCTGTTCACCTTTCCTCTGTAGATTTGCTGCTTTAATTTTCTACATTTGATTTCTCCAGTGATTTTAAATTAGCTCCTCTACAACTTAAAAAAGGGCTAGATTGTCAAGTTTTCAAGTGAGTTTGCTGACCAGGAGAATCTCTTAAGAGGTTCACAGTAAATCCAGTGGCACAGTACATTTTGTTTAAGTGCTTGTCATTAAAGGTTGGAGTGCACAGTAGACTTGAAAAGAGTTTGGAAGACTGATTCAAGTAGTAACATTATTTTACAGATGAGTGCATCAAGAAAGCATAGAAGGTGATAAGAAAAAATTGCAATCATGGAAAAACTATCAATTCACATTTTCATCTCTTTTTAATTAACTTGACTTCTTTTTAGTCTCTGCCATTTACACATAGCTAGTAAGTCAGACCTTGGGTCCCACTGCTTTGATAAATAGAATGAGGAATTAATTTATAGTGGTTGATTTTGCTCATATAATAATTATATCCCTGAAACTGGGAGAAAACTCAAAAACTGGTTGACTGATATGAACATACTTGACATCCACTGAGTGTCTTCTTCCTTTCCCTTGGTTTGCAGTGTCTGAAATTAGTTACCGAGCACTATCTTTTCAGCTTCTTCCTTAAGAAATCTTTATGATAAAGCTGTGAAGTCTCCAGTATAAAGCTTTACTCACAGAACCAGCACAAATCCTCCAATCCAACATCATGCATTTTCACTGATGCTGACAATTTCTGGCACAAGCCTGTGTACTCAAGACACTCTAAATCCCTGCAGAGCACAGCACTGCAGAGCACAGCACATTACTGCTTGGAGGTGCTTAAGCTGTTGTTCTGGTGATTTAAATGATGGGTTGCTAGCGGGACAGGCTTGACATATCCTCACAGGCAAAAATTTCCTTTCCCCTCTCAGTCCGTTGGCTCTGTTGACTGTTTTTTTTTACACCTACCCAATGCTACTGCAAAGCTTGCCTTCTCCTTCCGGCTTGTGGGAGTGATGTGAGCAGCACAAGCAGCCACAGCAGCAGACACAGACAGAACCACATCAAAACTGACACCACAGCCAATGGTTTTCACGGCAATGCATTGAAGCTGCACTTTCTGTCCCCCCAGTGGAGCTTCTCAGAGCTGTCTGCTGCCAAGAAGTTGCTCTTTCTCCCCCCTCAACCACTGCTCCTCCTGCCCTTTGAATGACCATTGTCTTCTTTTTTTCTCTCTACTCTCCCACTCATTCTCTCTCTTTTGCTCTCTCTTTCTCCTGGTACATTTCCGCATGTGTGAATACACAATTTTCTGTTACAACCCCTCTTCTCTACCTTTCTCTGATGGTGTGTTACTACTGCTGCTATCCTTTAGCCTGGCAGTAACCATAGGGATTAAATGAAAGGCATTCAATTTAAGAAGATATGCATTAAATATTTCCTTATTAGTCGAACACTTCTCCCAGTGGAGCCCTACAACAAGGGAAACACCAAAGAAATTGGTGACTGATGCCATATATTTGCGTATATGTTTTATACAGTGGCAATTATGGAACTAAAAGAGCTTTGCTTTGTATCTAGACACACAAGCTGATTGATGCTTCAGAGTATGAACTTTTACCACACGACAAAATGTGAAGAGCTTAAAGACTGTAAAATGGGTGGAATTATAAACCAAAAGAAATAAAAATAAATTTCCCTCAACAGGTTCACTATCCTTCTGTTTTCTGAATATAGTAGTGCAGGATAATACACCTGTCTGTGTTTCAGCTTATAACAGAATTATTGTTCATCATCTCTGTCTGACACAATTCCCTGCTTTGCAGCATTTGGTTCATCCAGTGAGTCAGTAAGTAAAACCAAATGATTCAGCTGGACAGACCCTCATCAAAAAAAAGAGCTACTTTTGCCATGATGTCCCATTCTTTCTTGCTGTCCAATGTGGATATACGACCTACTGTATATGTCTGTCTAATGGATACTTTGCACAACCTAAAACAATTTTCAAAAGTTGCTTTTTTTGTGTCTTGTAGAGTGATCCTGGTTTGGCAGGGATTATAGTGATAAATCTTGATATACTAGGAGTCCTTATCAGAGATTTAGTCATCATAAAAGAGTTTTAAAATGGGAGTTGCACTGTTATGGGATCCTAATAATGACTAGGTGCTTGGGATGTGTTTATGGAGGGTGACCTAGATCTGGGGAATTACTGAACAGGTGCAGATTTTAAAAAGCTGAGTATCAGGAACTGGTTTTGTAGACAATGGTACACCTATGATAAATATTTTGAAACAGGAGCCTGTATACAGCTAAGGCAAGTGTAGAAGGTGTTGAACAGGAGCCAAGAATAAACCTCGCACAAATAGCTCCGATAATGAATACGAATATCTGCTGAAGCTTAATCTTTTGTTTATGGATATTAGCTCTGAAAATTAATTACAGAATCTCCTATCATGATCTTCTGTTCTCAGATCTAAAGTGTAATTTTGTCATGTTATAGTTATTGACAAGGGCAATTGCCTGAAAGAGACAAACAGAATGGAGATAGTTTGCAACAGAATGGATTACGAAGAGAGAAGATACACATAAATGGTATATTTCTACATTCTGATTAAAAAAATTCATTGTAACAAGAAAATCTAATAGTTCAAGATCCAAAAATTAGTCATCTATATGCTTGTCTTCAAGGCTCTAAACATGTGTTAAGATATATCTGAAGTTATAGCTTCAGATATTACCTTTAGAATTTAGATATTTATATTAGAAAGTCAATGCTTTTTCATAGATACAGATATTTGGATATTTTGAGGACTAGAAAAACATATCATAAAAGAACTTGCTTTTATCTCTGAGGTGTCTTGTGAGTGCTGAGTTTTAATAATCACCTCACAACTTTAGTTTGCTGAATACCAATCATATGCATTTCCCATTCTTTATTCAGTTTTACCTACAACATCATCAATCAGATTCCAAATAATTGGGGTTTTTTAGCTCCTTAAGCTAAGACCAAATAATGACATGGCTGTCAACTGTGAAAGGAAAAAAATGAGGGACAGGTGCTTTGGAGATGGGTGTGAACACAGAAGTGAGATGAAACAGCTCACCCAGAACTTATGAAGTGTCCTGAAATGCTTTAAACTTATGCTGTAGCTTTCATGGGATGAGCACCTGCAATTAGCTAAGGCTCTTGGTCGTAGTTCTGACCCCTTTATTTCAATTCCCTCTGCTGAAAGCGCAGGAGATTCACAAATGTTTGTGTAGAAATGAGGGTCAGTAAAGCACTGGTGGCACAAAACCTGTCTCTCCCAGCCAAGCGGCACGAGGAGGCTGCTCTTGCTGTGCTGCAGTCCCAGTGTGAGCTGGCCTAACACAAGTGTTGGGTTGCACTGATGCAGCTATGCCAGCAAAACCCGTGTAAGCCTGTCCCCCAGAGCCTGCCCAGGCTCCCACACAGATGTGGCCTTGCTGTTTTTGTGAGTCTGTGCTTGCTGATGACTTGGGAGGACAAAGCAGATGCAGTCTTTGAAACAGAGACTTTCACAGAGCACGGCTTGTTCAAGGATCTTCCCTCTTTCTGGGCCTGGTTCTGTTAGCAAACCCTGGCTGCATTCTCAGTGCACGCATGCCTGTACAACAAAAAACCTGTGTTGTAACAGTTGTTTTAGATGCTTGCTGGGGAAACTGGGGAGAAAGATGATTTATTGGACCATATGGAACCAGAAGGAATATAGATCTTGGAAGTCATTCTAAAGGATGGTATTCAAGATGGTCTTGTATTCACTGCTCTGCAGACCCCAGGCATGGTATCAGTAAGTTTAATAAGGCAGGCAGTTTTTACAGTTAGGTGAATCTCCTAATAAGCAAGGTCAAAGTTACAGGGTTCACAATCATTTAGTTCAAAAAGATTAGAAATCTAGTTCCCCCAACAGTTCCAGAAAGCATTCCCACTCTCTGCCTAGCACCAGAGATGGTCTTACCTCCATGTAAGCCTTCCACTGATTCAGACAGAGGGCTGAACAATGCCACGTGAGTAGGAAGACTGCTTCGACAATGAAGAAGGAGAAAGGTACTCCCTCAAGAATTTTGGCAGGAGGCAGTTGTAAAAGGTCCAGGTATCTTGCAAGGAACTTTGTGCTTCATGCAAAAGTTCTGAGAATATCAGTACTTGCATCTCTGTAAATCATCTAGCCAGACATTTTGAAGTTATCCATCTCCGTAATAGCTTCTCTTTTTTTTTGTTCTCTCCAGGAGGGTGGTGTGGTGGGGAGGAGGAGGGTCTAAAATAGTGATTCCTTTTAAATTTGAGGAATGAGAAAGTTTGCATGATATTCTGTGAAACATAAGGGCAAAGTGATAGATATTCCTTCAAGAAAATAAACAGATTAGGTGCAACTGCCCAACACAATATATATTACCAATTAACAGCAGCATTAGACCATTCCAAACAAAATCATTAATTTCTCTTTAATTTGCAGCATTAGTTTGGTGTCCTTATTTTTTAGACTGTGAAGCCAATAAATTTCCAGACATACAGTGTTTTGCTATCCAGTCCAATGCACATAAAGTAAAATATAAATACCGACCACTTAGATCAATAGGCAAAGAGATTTCACTAAGAGAAAGCAAAATAGTGGCAGATTTTTTTAGTAGAGTTTGCACAAAGCTAGCTGGCTTTATACCAGTGGGATTTGACATCTGCAGCAGTAGTGGAGCTAGTGACAGGAAATGACCAGGTGCTTGACAGTTTCTGTTGGCTGCATCAGGTTGTCTTCCTGTAGGATGCAGCTGTTCACGTACTCTTTAGTGAAAGCAGATGGAAAATTCATGTAGCTAATTGGTACTGCTGACATGGGAGTCAAAGAAATGTTGTTACTTTTTTTTTTTTTTTCCCTTTGACTTCCTTTTCTTCATGCCGAGTATTAACATTCCAGATGGGGATCGTTAAATTATGTAGAATTTCAAACAGAAAATGTTTGTAAGTTGATGAAAAATGTCCATAAAATAAATAAAGTCTGCAGAAGCAAAGACACATGCTATCTATTTATTCAATTAGTAATAAAGTCCTTGTGGTATTCTTAAAGAACTGTGGGAGCTCTGACCGAAACAGTCATTGTTTTTGAGATACCACTGTTGGATGAAGGGAAAATAAAATTCCCAAACTGAGTTGTGAAACAATGCTGCTTTGTAGACGCAGAGGTGCTGGTAGTAAAGCTTTGTGTAAATATGCATGATGAAGTATTTGTACAATTCTTTCTTGGTAGGACCCTAAGAGATTATTTTAATCTTCTGAGTTTAAAGTAAGACAGATTTCTTGATTACATTTTCTGAGAAAATATGAATTTATAAAAAATTAAACAGAATTCATATACTGTGCCTAAGACTTATTTATAATGCCTTCTTCAGCTTAAATATGCAGGAATATTAAGAATAGTTCTAGAAATAAAATGATGTGACTTGTCTACCTTTCCATATGATATAAATACTCAAAAATATTAATACCTTCTGCTTTCTCAAAATGTCTTGAGTTTTGATTTCCTATAGATTCCTACAAACAGAAACAGAAATTTGTGGAAAGCTTGGGACCCAACAAAGGCCTCTAATAATAACAAAAATAACAAATTTGAGTGTAAATGCTGCCTTAGCTAAAAATGCTGGCAACTGATAGACATATGAGACTTTCTTTCTTTTACAACACTTTTAGTGTCATCATTTTTCATGCAAAAAAAAAATATTTCAGCGTACTAGTTGAACTGTAAGACTGGCTTTTCTAAAGCCCGTGTTGTTTTCCTCCCTGTCCAGTCAAAGTAAAATTGCATATAATTCAAATAGAAAACAAAATCCTTATTTTTTGCTGTTTTACCTTGTACTTAAGCCCAGAGAGAAAAACCAAACAGCTTCATAATTCAACGAAGCACTTGATTAAAATATTAGCTTTACTTACATGCTGTATATTTCTTCTAATTACTGGGAATCATCATCAAAAACATTATGTTATCTTAGAAAACATAATTCATTTACAGTCGAGGGATCTGCATTGTTCCCCTGAGAAATCCGCAGTGAAGCGACCTGAGTTTTTTTAACCTTAGTGAAAGGGTATCTTAATGACCTCTTCCTGCCTTCCCCCACCAAATATGTTGGCTGTTCCTCTGCAACAGCGGTGTGTAATAACAGGACAGGACAAGGCAATGAGTAGGAAATGCAGCATTTTCTTCTAGAGTTTTCTTGGACTGCAGCTCTTCCTCCAAAACCTCTGCACAGCATAGGCTTACATTACATTGATATGTTCCTGGGAATAAAGGAGCAATTCCAGCATTACACTTCCCAGGAAGGAGGGAATGGATGCATTAAATAACTGGGAGACCTCTAGACAAATGTACATCTTATTGGGGATCTCCACAGATCTTAGAGGTTTAGTGACCATTTCCTGCAGGTGAGCAAACCATGTGGTGTGAAAACCTTGGTGAGGTGTGAAAACCCTGAGGAGGGTGAAAACCCTGGTGAGGAGTGAAAACCCTGGTGAGCTAGCAGAACCACGGGGACAATTAGCTGGTGCAAAGTCAGAGTGAAGTTCTCGGGCAGGTCAGTACAATGCTGATATTATTGAAAGTGCTGGTGGCTTGGCACAGAGTCTTAGCAGGGTTTCATGCTACATTTCAAAGACTAATCAAACCTGCCTTCTCATCTTTGGATGTGAAAGAGGCCTGTGAATTTCTGGAAATGTAATTCCACTTAAGATTTTCATCTTTTGCAATATTTTTTGGTTTACTTTGGCTAGAACTTGAAAAAAGCCCTAGCAAAGCAGAACAAGGGGAAAGGGGAAAAAAAGGGAACCAAAGCAGAGAATCCTGTGACAAACACACTTTGTAGAAACAGAAAGAGTGATCTGATTTCAGCAAAATGGAGCACACCCCACCCCCTCATAATGGATAGACTTCTAATCAGAGACAGGAATCATCAGTCATCAAACAAGGACTAGTTTTTGACTAAACATACATTAAGCTGCATTAAAAACTTAAAGTTGTCAGGGAGGGCAGACAGTCCCAGTACACAAAGTACCTGTGCTACAAGCACAGTAGTAAGTCTGGTAGCCTGTGCAGCATCACAGGAATGCTGTGAGGATGTTACTGATACCTAATTGACACTTTTGCAAACTGGTGATGAGTAGCATTAAATAGCATGGGGAAAAGCCTTCCTTCCTTCCTTCCTTCCTTCCTTCCTTCCTTCCTTCCTTCCTTCCTTCCTTCCTTCCTTCCTTCCT
>VZTI01002396.1:796727-850882 GCA_013397865.1 Struthidea cinerea | reverse complement strand
TTCCTTCCTTCCTTCCTTCCCTCCCTTCCTTCCCTCCCTTCCTCCCCTCTTCCCTACTTTCCCTCTTTTTTCCCAGGGGAAGCAGTTGGGAAGTGCAATACCTCACTGGCTGCCTCATCGACTGGCATGCTGGAAAGCAACATATGGCACCAGACATCCTGCAGTGCAGTTTTGGACTGATGTAACTGAATGAACAGTCTGAATATAGGTCACTGTAATCGAATTCCTTTAAGTTATTCATACCTTGAAAATCTGCAATTGGAATTTAGAGCAGACAGTCTGCCTTATTCTTCCCACTAGGTATATTTTACATTAAACAGTCATTAGATAAAATGTCTGATGTCAATACACAGGGACTAGTTTTAGTATGACAGATGGACACATTCACACTCACTATCTGTCCCCACTTTGCTTTGATATATTCAATAGCAAGTGGATCCACAACAGGAAAACCCGAGATTAAAGAAGTCCCTCTCTTAACAGGGCAGGTGACAGAAGAGGAGGGAAGGATCTGGGACCAGATATACAGTTCAGGATCCTCTCACGTAGGGAGGAAAACTGAAATATATTTTCCCTAAGCATCGGGAGCAGTGGTGTATCCTCTCCATCATCTGACACATTTGGGGGCAATGCAATGGCCATGCCTTTTGCAGCACCCCCTCTGGAAGATGTGCTCTCATAATTTGGATTGTATGAAGCCACTAGTTAAGATGTGGATGGCTGAAATCACTGGGGCTTGCACTTGAGACAGACAGTGCTGCATGGCACTGCCAGGGCTTCCCAGTCACTTTAGGAATGACCAGATATTAGGTGTAAGTCAGTGTAATGCTGTAAACTTGAGATCTTTCCAGATTTAAGCAACAGCTGAGTGACTTTTCTAAGGACTGCAATTTATATTTACACAGCTAAAGACTATCTTAGATCTCTAAAGGCTTTTCTGGATCCCAGCCTATGGTCTGTGAGACAGGAAGCATTTTTACAGTAGGGTGTTACACAGCAGAACACCAATCTGACCAGGATACTAGGAGGTACTTAGGCAAGTTGATAGAATTTTCTCAGTGCATGCAGTCAACAGCATGACTTGCAGACTATTTTTTTATTCTATTCTTTCAAAGAGGAATAGATTGTTTTGTGTTGTTATTAGATCTGAAGGAGAAGTAAGACTACATCTGAAAAGCAAAGCTTTGGAAAATCACATCTGTTTTCAGGGCAGTAATGGCTCGACTGTTTGAGGTCTTCTACGGACTAGTTGTAAGTGAAGCTCAGTCATAAAACTTAGTATGCCTGTGCTCAAAGGAAGGTATGCTTAGACACACCTCTGAGATGATATTCATCTAGTTTGCTTTTAGTGCTAGGGGAAGGTATTACAGAGTGGATTACTGCTATAATAAGGTTTTCTTATGGAGATTTAGAAATGAATGTGCTTTATTAAAATATTTGTTAATGGTTTTCTCACATCAAATGTGTATCACGTTAATAATTTCAATTTTTTATGCTACACACATATTTTGAAATCTTAAACATTAATGAACACTCAGTCTCAAAGGTCAGTTTAAACTGAAACTGAACTTTTAGGACCAGCTCTCTATGCCACTCATAACTACTGAATAATATGAGATTAGTGTGAAAAAATGCATATCTCCATGTGCAACAGTAATGTTTGCAGGACTCATCTCACAACAGCAATTAACAATTTAGAAAGCGTGAGCCCACTGTGTCAAAATGGAACCTCCAAGTAGTTGAGGGACAAATAATTTCACCCACTACCTTGCACTGAATCTGCACTTTCTGAAATGAAGCAGCTTCCAGGTTGTTTGAGGAGACTCTTACAAGGGCATTAGATTGAAGCAGGTAGGTGAACATGAAGTAATTTCTGTTTCATAGGTCTTCATGGCATCTAATGCATGCACACAGTAATATAGGGAGAAAAACAATTACACAATTGCTGGTAATTCAAAGGCAGTGCAATCAATTGCCCTATAGCTGTGACATTTTTAGCACGTTTCCTCTCACACTGTGCATGGATATATGAATACCTCCATATTTGATGGATTACTGGGGGCTTTTCTTCAAAAAACATTGTTAACACCCCCCATCTCTTAATTAAAGGGTTATCATCATAAAAGATGATGGGGTTTCCTGTCTTGTAGTTTTCTATAGCTAAGACTACTTCAGCATTTATTTCGGAGTTAGGGACAGTTGCTATGTTTGCTAAGATGACTATCCTTGAATCTTCCTAAACACATGTTGCTGAACAAATGGAGTTTATGGATTCTAGAGCAGCATGTAGTGGTAACATTGGTGAGCTCTCATGTTCCTATCCTGGGGTTCGACCTCATTTTTCATCTGTTATACTGAATGGTCTCCATTTTAAGAGGAAAGAGTTTTTCTTTGGCATGTGTTATGCAGTACTAGGTGAAGGAGAAATCTTGTGGACCTATGTGATTTAAAAATCTCTTGCATGCTTATTTATATTTGACAACCAAAACGGTCCTTTCTAGCTTCTTTCTGTGTTTCTACACCAAACCCAAATGGGCATCCTTTTTGATATCCTAAGGTGGGAAATCCTAACAAGTTCCTTCACGCTCACGTAATGAGGCCTGTATTGGCTGTTTGACATGCTTGCTATGAAACCATCATCTTGTGGGGCAAGGCAGAGCTGCATGAAAGCTTAGATGAAACTAGCACAGTCTAGATGCTTTTCTGTCTGTCAGCTTTCTCTCTTAACTTCAAACCTTAGTCCAGCTTCAGTCTGAACTCCTGAACAGAACATTTCTCCTAAGCTTCTGAAGGTGTTCATGCTCCTTGCCCATTCCCATCTTTGACCTAATTCATGAAGGCCTTGTTTTTTCTCATGTCAGAGCAGGCCTACCCTATTTGGAAAGATGAAACAAAGACATCACACAACATCACCTCTTTTCTTTTGGTTCTCAGGTTTTTTTTCCCCCATTTAATATTTGAATTTTACAAGGGAAGTGACAGAAGAATACACTAAGTAACATGAACTAGCATTAAGACCCATGACAAGGCATTTCAGCTATATTCAGCCGCACAACCAAACTTGCAAACGTTTGTCCTAGTAGAAATCTTCATTGTGAGGTTCTCATTTAATATTTTACTCCTTTGCTCATCTGCAAAGGGAGTTCCCAGAACTAACTGTAGACCTGTTGGTCTAAGAGAGGCTGTGGATCTTCTTGCCAAGCCATAGACCCACTTAAAAATTAAACCACTTCTGAGAGAAAATTATAGTCCCTATCATTATATCATTGCAAGTTACTAACGCAGAAACTCTCACGAAAAAGATCTGAACTCTCTCTTTTCACTTTTAGAATTAAAACCTATATTTAAAACTAGAAAGTGATTAGTCATCAGAAACAGTATGCCGATACCTAGTCTGGTTTGCTTTTTTATAATGTTTGACAGATTTTCTTAAAAGTCTTTCAAATTGATCATCCTTTTCATTCTGGAAAAACACAGCTGCTTTCCCACCTATGAACACACCAGCATTTGACAGGCAGTGGGAATCCACATCTTTGAAGAGGCTTCTACAGTCCTTGTCTGAGGCAAAGGTAAGTGTCAATTCCTCTGCAAAATTGTTCCTTACCCTGATTGATTTGTTCCTTTACCTCCAAAAGTGTCTTGCAGTTGCCTACTGTACCTACCTTTACTTCAAGACCATTCAGACCACCTCTGGAGAAGGCACATAACAGGCCTGTTCCTGAGAACTGCCAGCATTACTGAGGTGTAAGTATGTCTTGATGTGCCAGGTGTCTTCTTGCTCATCCATAGCAGGCTGCTGCTTGACTGGCTATAAACCAGCAATTTTCCATCTAGTTCAGGCTTCATGAGAATTAACAGTAAAAATCAGCACTGGCTCTTTTAAAGACAACCTGTCTTCTGAAGGCTGCCATAATAGGCTTGCCATTGATGCCAGCCAATCAAAGAATAAGACTCTAAAATGAGTTCAGTTGTTTGTAGGGTTCAGTAATATCTCTGTATCAAAAAATAATAAGCTTCTTATATCTGGATGTCAGTCTACCAAAGACATTAAAATTAGAGTCTGTGAACAGGGAGAGATAGATGGTTGCACCTGGACATGTAGCGTAACACCTTTTGCATCTCTGTTTCCCTTGGCTTGGACTAGCCAGATTTTGCTTGACAGTGCAACTGAACCCTAAAAATGCTATTTGTTTGTTTTCAAGCAGTGGAGAAGGCACCTTCATAGAATGGGCACTCAGTACAGAGCTGCTGTTCCATTTTGGGGTAATGCATTCCCTATTATACTTATTGTTCTGCATTTATTCTATTGCCTGGTACTGTAATACACTGCTTTCAGTATGCTAATGAGATTTCGTGGGGCTGCCATCACCAGCTTGATTTATAACAGGAAGCCAGAACAATAAAGGCTTTGAGAAGAATAATGTGAGAAATGCATGCCTCGGTAGAGGGGCATCAATGCAAAATGAAAAACAACACTGTCTTCCCTTGCTTGTTACTGCCATCTCATTTTCACCAGTAAATAACTAGTGCATTTCTCTCCACAATGAACACCAACAAAAGGAAGACAGCCTTTATCAACAATGGGAGCATTATAGGAGGGTACAGAGAGGGCAGCATTCCTCTCAGGCATTCAGTACAGTCACCTGTGATTCCTCACTGCTCCCAAGACCACGGTGTTTTAAGAAGCTCCCTCAAATTTTACTTCACTGATAACCACAACTTTCTATCAGAAAATTCACAATGCGTTAACAAAGGTTCTAGCAATTTAGGAATAGGTTCTGATTAATGAACTCATGAACAGCTTTTAGTGAAGATGTTTTGTCTACTCCCATAATTCAAATGATAATCTGCATTTTGTAGCAGCGGAGTGTACAACAGTGCTGTTGACTTCAGAGCAGACAGCCAGCAGCAAGGTAAGGAGGCCTTAGGAAATGGTTTCTTAATTTTCAGTGGGCATACATTACCATGACATAAGTTGGTCCAAAGTTACTGGCTGTTTTCTAAGTCACAAAGTGTTCTTGCATTTATTTGGAAATTCAAATAACTAAAAGAAGATAGGTATTTTTATTAATTTGTCTTATCTATTTGCCTTTCAATTATGTTGTTATTTCAGTGCAAAAAACTACAGCAGGGGATGGAAAAAAAAATTGGAAGAATGATTAACATGAAGTTATTTCCCTTGTTGAAGGCCAGATTAACCTTTCAGGAGCCTTTGGCAGGCCACACATCAGGTGCCACCTGAAATATGAAAACAGAACCAGCTGGTGCGGCATGCATGCAGAGCCAGTGCAGAACATATTATATGGCCCACAGGCTGCCAGGAAAAGGTTGCATTAATATACAGAAACCAACATCACCCCAGAACAGTTCCTCAAAAATTTACATAGCCCTGGAGTCTTTTACTCTGCTTTTCCTCTTGGAGTGCCACAGCTTTGGGGTGATGCAAAAGATGGCTGTGGTGCAAACCACTTGTTCTGGACCACAACTGCTCCTGCTTATGTCCCCCCCTAGAGATCCTCATGCTCTCTTATCTGCAGGTTGTGTGCTAGGCACTGCCCCAAAAAGCACTTTTACAGCACTATTTTTGTGATAGATCTACCTCTGTTTAGCTTGGGAATTTCTTTGCTCAGATATGATGCCATCCTTCTGTGTGCTGACTTCGGGAAGCTCAAGGAGCCAGGCATTAGCAAGAGGCAGCAGCTGTATCTGGTGCACATCCTCCTGGTGCCCATATGTCCAGCCGTGTCAGAATTTATTGACCCAAGACACGCAGCTCACAAGCTAGCTCTGGTGTGCTAGAAGCGGGGTCTGACTGAGATAAATACAGCAGCGTTTCTGAACAGTGCCTGTGTGTTAGTATATTAGCACGTAAATAAATAAAAAGCAATGAATAACTGGGAGAACATTTCTGCCTCCTGTCACAATTAAGCATACTGGAAGACTGCTGTGGGTCCATGTGCTATTTCGGGTAACAATGCAGTGTGTTCAGGTGTCTCATGTCTCATATACTCTGGACAAACGTGCATGGCAGAAATACCTATAATCTACTGTAGTAGCTCTGCTGTGAAAGTAGTAAAAAACTGGCTACTTTGTGATGTATTTCTTCACTTAAGTCTGCTAGATGGATTCTAAATTGATTTAAGTGTGACTTAGTTAAACTGTATCAAAATCTAAACTCCATTAAAATATCATCAACTGATGTGCCTTGCAGGAATTTTACTTCTTGAACAAAACCATGGTTTAGAGATTACTTTTTCCAAAAGAGTGATTTTTATCTCATCTTTCCCTTGTCAGTCTCCTGGAGTCTAGATTCCAATGAATGCACGAACAAATAATTAAAATCTGTGACTCTTGCATTGTTCTCCTCTCTAGCTCTGATATCTCTGTAGCTCTTCTCCCTTTTCTGCATGACTGTGCAGATGTGCTTGACAGCTCACTGCCACAAACCTAGGAAACTTCTCTGATTTGGCAACGGTGTATAGAGAGTTGACAAATTTTGATGACAAAACCAAGGTGCTTAGGATAGCAATGATGGAGTTACCTGTGCAGAACTGCTGAAGAACTTTGTGGGACTATGCACTTGAGGATTAAAACTACAGATTAAATTTAACAAGATAAATACAGACTGATGCACACAGGACATGGCCTTGCTCTGCTTTCCCCCATGAGTTTATAGGGAAAATATAAAATAAATGGTCTGAGCTGACAGTAATGAGACATGACTTGGACTTGAGTTTATAACAGAAAATTTCATTACAAAATCTACTTAGTGGTCAAAATAGCACACTAACTGTTGGGAAGTATTAGGAAAGAATACAGAGAAAAGAATTTTACTATCGTGTAAATCTGTAGTGGGTCTATTTTCTTTTGCTTTCAGAAAGTTGGTCATAGGTTTAGAAAGTATCCAGAAAAGGACAAGTCAGGACAATCAGAGGAGGTGGATCTTGCACACACTATAGGTAATTACATGGTAGAAATTCTTCACCACAGGTTCCTGTGAAACCTAACATTTCACACCTAAAATTTAATTTCATTTTTTAATGAAAATTGAACTAGCTAATGGAAGGTGGATACCTGAAGCCTTCTAAAACACGAAAAATCATCTCTGACTCAGGAACCCTACAAGCTGCAAGTTCTGAGAACCTAGAAAAGGTTTAGGGGAAGACCAACTGTACCCTTGCTACGCTCTGAAGCTACCTCTCTAGGAGATAACTTTTGGCCCATCTTAGGCCAGAAATTCTGACCGACTCAGGCAATTTTTATAATCATATGGTGTAAAATACATAAATAAACTTTCTAAAGCTCCTCCAGAGAAGGAGGGCACAAAGGTGACAGAAAGGCTTAGCTTTCTGCTTCTCTGGTTGTAGTAAGGTTTTGAAAGTGTATAGGAATACACCTAAAGGCTGAGATTCAAACTGGGCGTAAACCACAAAAGATGTTTGAGGTTCTTTAGACAAGAATTGCTCTAAGTGACAAAAGTTGATTGAATATTGAAGTTCTAGTTTGGAATTATGAATCTTGTGTGTAACCTAAGTGTTTCTCTTTGAAAATATTAAGTAGTCCCAGACAATTTAGCTGACAAGGATTTTTCAGGTGCTTGTCTTTAAGTGGGGGAAAAAGTACACAAAGAAGAAAGAATAAACATGTTGAAAGATGGACTTTTGGGTTCGATTTTTTGTTTGCTTGTTTGTTTTGTGTTTTTTTGGTTTTTTGTTTTTTTTACTATTCACAGCTAAAATGAACTCAGGATTGTGTTAATTTTTTTGTCTTGTACTTGCACTTGCAGGGACATTTGGTTTTCTGCCAATTTGTTTCCAAGTGGTTTTTTGGCCAGGAAGTATTAATAAATAGAGCTCTAGTAATTGAATGTTCTTTTTTTTTTAACCATGTATTCATGGGTAAGTTATTTTTAAGCTACTAATAATTATTTATGTACTGTATATAACATTTTGCTTCAAGCCTGCAAAATTTATAACAGTGAGATCCTGAAAATAACAAATAATTTGCATAAAACTGAGAAGACAGTTTAAGAATTCTGTCAATGAAGAATATTTTTTCAAGGAACAAAGAATATTTCCCTATATGTGCCTATTTTGACATAGACTCTTTCTTCAGAGACTGTCTGGTAGTGGACATCCCCCATTTTGGAAGGACAATGGCTACAACATCACCAAGACATCAGAGGTTACTTTTGTCCTAGAGTTCCTGATATGTTTGGGTATGCATATAAAACATAAATCTAATAGAAACATGTCATATTCTCTACTTTGCTTTTTTTAAAATCTTACTTTTAAAAGGTCAAATATCTGAAAAAAATCAGTGATTCTATTGCAGCTAATCCTAACTGGAAGATCCACTTATCTGTGTCAAGATGAAAGCATGAACTATCCCAAATAAAGGGCTTTCATGGCTAAAGTAGAACCAGAGTGGAGCTACGCCATGGAAGTGCAAGACTGAGGTCCATATAGTGTCTTTCAATTTTAGCCCTGGGCATATCCTTCTTTGACTTAAAAGTCTTAAAAGAGATCTGATTCAGAGATCCTTTTGCAGCTCTCAGTTCTAAGCTCCGTGTTTCTGCCTGATACGATGCACGACTCCACCTATGTGCTGCCCTCCAAATATATGTGACTCCTTGTTGTCAGGATCAGATTCTCATCTAAATGCTGATGTGGTCAATTCGTTTGTCTCAGGAGAGAAAGGAGCAGCCACCACTCACTGGATAACAAAAGCATTCAGTCAACTTGTGGGAGACTTCGGTTCAGTCCTTCTCACAGCCTGCGAGAGCTTGCATGTAATTTCCCACTCCTGTTTATCCACAGCAAGAAAGAAGAATGATGATTGTCCTCATTGTCTTCCAGACTTTTAGTCAAGAGAAAGGAGGCTGCAAGTTGCAACAGCAGAGCTCTGTGCTTGGTGAAAGCGCAGGGTCCCTGTCTCTGCGCAGCACCACGTCACCTCTTTGGTAGCTGAGGCATTCAGCTCTGGAATGACACTGCTGTACGGCGGTGAGAAAGTTTCCCTGCTCTTACAAGGAGTAGGAAACAAGAGGTTAAAGGGAAGGACAGGATGTCTTCATCCCTTGTTGCCTTCCAATAAAACACAAGTACATTTTCACCTGCTTACTGAAGCCGGGCTCAGAGAGGGAGCATGGGGAGGGGGCTGCCTGCAGCCCTGACACTGGGTGTCACGGTGATTTCCTAATCACTTGCTGTATTTGGAAGATGTCCAGATTGTCCTCCCAAGGGATTTTGGCTCCCTTGGCAGTATATATGGTGCAGAAAGCACCAAATTCAAAACTGTGGATGCTGCTCCAGAGGCCCGCATGTTTCATATAACTTATTACATCTAATGGCCTTATTGGGTCATTTGTTACTCTACATATTGTATAAACTTGTGTTTTCTAAAAGCTCTCATATGAAATGCAATTTTATAGCTGAAGTGCCCTGCTCTGCTGTGTGGTCAGTGTGGCGTCAGTGTGTTATCATTGTTGGATATGCATCACAAATTCATTTTTTTTTATTATTATCAAAACTACTTTACATAGAAATTTTAATGAAAATGAACTAAAAATAGAAAGATACAGCTACTATGCTGTGGTCATCTCGTGTGCCACGGTGCATCAACAGTGTCTATAATCAACCAAACATTTCATTTACACCACAAGTGTTGGGTGAAATTGCACTTTTAAAGGATACTGGTTATTCAGATCTATGGAGTTGGCTCTTCTTTCGCTAATGTTTGAAAGAATTGAACTCAATTGACATAAATAGATGTAAAAATAGTAAAAGAAGATATAAAGCATATACATCTGCACATGCCAACGAATATATTGGACCTAACACATGGTTCAGATACAAGACAGATTTACCATGTCTATTATGCATCACTGATAGGTGATTTTATGTACGGTTATTTAAAAAATGAGGTAAAATAATGTTCTTCCTCATGAAACTTATTATGTTACTGTATTTTACTGCATGGTTGAGAGTGTGTGAGTTTGAATGTGATGAGTTTTCCTCATATGAATTACACTTGGTTCAGTGTGTTAAGTGAGGGAAACGCGGGCTGTGGCCATCTAAGAAGTAACTCACACCAGGTGCTGGGATAGTTTGTGGGGTACCTGGGCTCACTTTGCACAAACTTCAGAGCACCTTCTCTTCACTGCCACTTGGATCATGCAAGAATGATGACCAATATAGTTATCGCCTGCACCTCCTTCTGTGAAGCTCTTCTTACAGAGGAAATACTGAAGGCATATTAAAGACTGAGAGAGGTAAATGTAAGGGATGACTGGAAAGCCATTTTCACTTCACATCTTGAGTATCAGAAAGTGTCACAGACTACAGGCAAAAGGAAACACCAGGGTAGCTCTCTGTGCTAGGCTGGCGTTGAGAGGCTGTATTTAGTAATGAGACACTCTTTGATACACCTAAAGTAAGCTGGAATTAGAGTAGCCTCAAACTCTTCAGTTATGTCATTGTAAATATTAAGTCCCTCTTAATTTCAGGGATATAAAAGATAATGCCCAGTAATTTAGCACTCTGCCCAATATTTCTCTCTTTAAGTAATAAAAGGCCTGAAGAGGGACTGCCTGTTCCACACTGATGTAACAACCAGATATTGGTTTTGGCTGTAGCTGCTTTCATCCTTATGAAATGCCCACCAAATAACTATTTCTGGATGTAATATCGCTGGAAAATCTCTGCTCCATTGATTCAGAGCATGTGTGTATCTGTACAATCAGCACAAAGCTCTGGTGCATCACTCTTCTGGGAGCAGTTTCCCACAGTGTGTCCTGATACTGCTGTGCCTTGCTTTGGCTTTTTTTTCCTGGGTGTGAATCTGTATCCTTCTAGAAGTCCTAAATATATTAGTACTGAAGATTTAGACGGCATTTTGTGATTTTGAAATCTAATGACAAAACTAAATATCATGACAAAACGAAATCAGCACTTTGATGCCTGTGCTTTGAAAAAAGTTTGTTCTAAAAGGTTGGTGACTCTGTCAGAGGAAGGTTCTTCTTTACAGAGGTAGCTGTGTAGTGTCTATTGCTTCTGTTACACTTGAGTGGCATTTGACCATTTGAGATGGTTGTTAATACAAGAGAAGATAAAATCATATGAGAATCTGTCCTTTAATACTACTCCCTCTGTGGTGAGTTCACCTTGACTGGCTTGTCAGCTGCCCACCAACGTGCTAATCTGCTCCATCACTCTCTCTCCAAGAACAGGACAGGGGGAGAAAATCTGCTGAAAGGCTCATGGGTTGAGCTAAGGCCAGGGAGGTCACTTACTAATTACTGTCAGGAGCAAAACAGACTTCACTTGGAGAAACTAATGTAATACATCACCAGTTAATTATAACAGAATAATATAGTGAGAATTAAGAATAAAACTCAAACCCCTTCTTCTATCCTTCTTCCTAGGCTCAGCTTCTCTCCTGGTTTTTCTATGTCCTCCCTTCTAGCAGTATGGGAGGATGAGGAACAGGGGTTGTGGTCAGTTCGTAGTGCTTCATCTCTGCCACTTCTTCCGCACACCGTTCCCTTTTTAGTCCTGGCCATGGGATACAGTCCTTCACAAATTGCTCCAGAGTGGGTCTTTCCCACAGGGTGTGGTTCTTCAAGAATTTCTCCAGTATGGGTTCTTACCCTAGGGTGCAGCCATTCAGGAATGCCTGCTCCAGCGTGGGTCCCCTGCAGAGCCACATCTGCCAGAAAACCCCATCTTGTGTGGGCTGCAGCCTCCTCCAGGGCACATCCACCTGCTGCAACATGGGTTTCTTCAGGGGCTGCAGGGGGATCTCTGCTCCACCGTGAATCTCCATGGGTAGCAGGGCAGAGCTGCCTCACCGTGGGCTGTGCCTTACTCTGCTCTGGCACCAGCGGCACCTCCTCCTGCTCCCTCTTCACTGACCTTGATATCCGCAGGACTTTGCTCTCACATCTTCTCACTCTTCTCTCTCAGATGCTGTTGTGCAGCCTTTTTTACCACTCCTCAAGTATGTCATTATGGAGGTGCCACCTACACCATGGACAGGCTTAGCTTTGGTCAGCAGCTGGCCCACTCCTTCTGTCCAACATGGGGACACCTTCTAGGGTCTTCTCACAGAAGCCACCCTGTTACAACCCATCCCTGAAGGCAAAGGTAACTGGGGTTCTTGTTAATAGATCCCCCGGGGTGGATTAGAGTGAAATGACACTGAATGGCCAATGTTTTTATGTACATATCTGTGTATATAGTTATAATATATATTCATACTGATTTTAGAACAATCTTGTTTGCAATGGAAAGGAGGTATGTAGCCATTTTCATTATTATCTATGGAAATCTAGCAATAGGGAAGTATAAAAAATAACACTTGAGAAAATACATAAGGAAAAGAAACCAAGAGGAAGAAAGGATAAGAGTTGAAATGTACAAAGTCACCACCTGTGGATCCAGTGACAAGACTGGATTGTTTCAATTTCGATATCCTTTAGGTGAAGTGATGAAGGTCTCAGTCTTGATCTGTCTGGGGTGGGGGAAGGCCCTGAAACACAGAATTCAATGTGTTAGTTGATATGGTCAGGTGGGACTGCCCAGGTACCTCCCCTAGGGCAGTTTAACACTGTTACAACACTGTGTATCTGTTGCAACACTGTGGATCACAGGCAGACCTCTGGTGGGAGGCCCCAGAAATGAGTCTGGGGGTGTTTGGGGGGTCTTTGATGGTTTATGACTCCTCCTAGGACATGGCAGCTGCCTCTCACGTCAGTGTGGTTGAGCCAGTTATGCCCCATCAGAAGGGATGAAAACCCTCAGGCTCACATGTGAATGTCCCGATAATCCCCAGGAGGTAGTTTTACACCTGAACCAGCTGTGTAAGGGAGAGCACTGGCATGATAAAAAGCACTACCCTATCTCCACAGGGTTGGTTTCTTTTCCCGCATCTGGCTCACAACCCATCCTGTTGCTAAGCAAAGACTGGTTTGTCACGGTCATCCTCTGGCGGTGGGTGCTCACCTCTTCTGCACCTGGGCTGTCCTTGCGCAGATCAGAGGTTTCACTGCACACCCAAAACCTCTGCTCCTCCCTTTCAGCTGGGGGTTGCAAACTTGGCCTCAGCAAAGCACCCACTCTTTGGGTCACTGACCCTTAACATTCCCGTCTCTCACACACCCCTGTGGTCCACCTGCTCCCAAAACCTCACCAGGTAACCCCAACAGACTCTAACATATAGATACACCGTGGAAGTGAAAAGGAAATACAACAGCATCAAGTCACGCATTACCAATGAAGGATGGCCATTTGTTCTATAACAGTGCTCTCATTTTGCGTTTGACTGTGGTGGCTCAACCTTGACAGGAACCTTTTCTACATTGAAATTCAGACTTCACATTTTCACCGGAGGACAAAAGAGTATGTCCTACACATTTTACCAGTTTGTTTCACACAGCAGGTTATGTTATGGCAGATATTTGCAGTGAACATTCTAAATTGTGGCAGAAGAAATGGTCTGTGATTTATTATCCATTCCAGGAGCAATGCTGTCCCTCCACCACAAAGAATTTCCTCACAGACCTCATTCTATGCATATATTCAGCATATAATGTATATATATTCCATATTAGATTTTAGGTCTATGTACCAAAGCATGTGCAAGGCTCTTGTTTTCTCTTGCTCCTCTTTAAAACAGCTAATACATTATATATGGGTTCCAAGTCTCAAATCAAGCTCCTACAAGAACTCCAGAAAGACTTGTTTGCTGACTATCATGTTGCTGTCATACTTTCCACCTTCGTAATTGTCATGAATTCCACCTAATTGTCGTGAATTACCAAATGAACACGCAATGCAGAAAGCTTAGCAATTTACTGTTTCCTCGACTAATCCGAACTTTTGGTTCAGATTGGTTCCTGTTCTCCAGTTCCTGAATTTTTAATGCACCATTTCTTACTGGAACAGAAAGTTTTAACATCTTTCACACAAGACTCTTGCTGGCATTTTACCATTTGTGTGTTTCCCTCCCACCCCACACACTTTTCCTGTGTGCAATCTGGGTGACTTTTTTTTTCCCTGCTGAAAAAAAGGGAAAGCACGCACCACAGAAGAGGAAAGATTTGAAATATGAGTTCAGTTACAATTTTAACAGCAGTAATGATATTGTATTACTTCAAGCCTGGTTTCTGCACAGTATTTTCACTGACTTAATTGCATGAAGTGGTGGTATGCTGGCGTATTCTTCTATAGCTAATCTTATAGTAAGGTATAAAGATACTTTATGTACCTTTAGCTTACTGCTATTCTCTTACAGGACCAAGTTCTGTGGGTTTACATACTTTTATATCAAACTGACTGCATCTGTCCTTGAGGGCAATGTTGCACTTTAATGGTATGGTTAAACACAACAACTTTTGTGTGTAGACAAACCCTCAGGGCTCAGACAGATGCTAAGTTTACTGCAGCTCAACGAGTTAGTGCACATCAGCAGAGCCACAGTAACCAATCATATACATGCACTTTGTCTGTCCCAAATGTGAGGTAAAATGTAAGTTCTTACAACTCTCTTGCTGAGTCTCTCTTTTTTCTTACTTTAGCCAATACTCTACATGTGATTAACTTCTGTACAAGACAAGTCAGACTGAATCTAAAACATATAGGAGATCACTTTTAAAAAAGCTGAGGAGGACAGAAATTCCATGGGACAGAACTGATCCATTTAAAAACCAGTACTGGAGAAAAATAACTGAAAGTTGCCTTTAAAATGAATCTACTGACTTTTTCCTCCTGTAATTGACTTAAAGCCCTGGGTCTGGGATGCACAATAGTTGCAGCATGAGGATGCTGTGACTCCAGCCTCTACTTCTGGTGAGGGTGAGGATATCTCATTTGATACTTAGGCTTCCATGGAGAGACAAATCCTTTTTCCCCAATTTGTTCCTCAAACATGTAGGTCATCAAAGCAATTTCAAAACCAATATAAACTCTAAAAATGAGCCAACACCCAGTCCCTCAAGATTACTGTGATGTGCTGAGACTGCTCACTCTAAGACTGACAGCAGCACTTTGCAGGCTCTAGAGTTTAGTCTTCTTAATGAAGGAAGCCATAAACTAAAGCAGTACGATTGTCTTACAGATCACCACTGGTGTACGCCAGCTGTCTGTGAGGATGGACTTGGCTAAACTCCATCTGTGTGCTGGGGGTGATGCACCAGGACAGACAGGTCAAGTGTAACCTTGCCCACTCTTTGCAGGCACAAGAGATAACCTGCCCTCACGCAGCACATTGAGGAAGGACCTCCTTACGGAAATTTGTACCGGGGAGCAGGATAAACGAGCAGCAGTTGTAGCACTAAAGGCCTCTGAAACTTAGAATGGTCCTAATGGACCAGTGATTTGGATAAATAAACCCCCGTGCTGGTAGAAACATGCCCTTAGGCTGGTGTCAGGCCAGTTCTACTGCTGCAGGACCTGAACATACCTTCTCTAGCTGGCCTGAGTGTTGTATCAGCCTTTTTTAAAATTAACCATAAATGTGCTTAGTACAAAAGACACACAAAAGTGTCATTTTTACACTGTCTCACTCTGCCTCATGTTCAGGTTTCTGCTCAAAACCTTCTTCCCCAGCCCTCGCAGTCCTGCCCTGTGACTGAGCTTAAAGGAAACAGTGAAGATAATTACTATCATTTGCAGTGAAGCCAGAACTGTGGGCTGCAGAGCTTTTTGGTTTTTTTTGTGTCTCTACTCACCAGGCCTGTTCTACGTATTCTAGGAGAATCCTTTGATAGGGTATATTAAGAGCTGCTGACAGTCTCAAACTGAGATTACATGGCTAAAAAGTAATGGCACATCTTCAACATCCTGGGCTCACTGCTACTGTGTATTCCCAGTATACTGTGCAGAAATTTCTAGACAGAGTTTTCAATCAGTTTAGCCTATTTTTAAAGCATTTTAATTTTTCTTCTGTGGTTTTTTTTCATATTTATACATTCAGACATTCTGAGTTACTAAAGCTTTGTAATACATATTCATATGCCAACTCCAAACATTATGATGTCTTGTTTAGAAATTGAAAAATGCTGTTTTGAGGCTGAATTATCAGTATTACTCAGAAAATTACTTGACGATGTTATCTGAGGCTGACACATCATAGTTGTTATTCGTGCAGGGATGTTAAGTCTGCTTAATAGTGACATTCAGTACTTCCTATTTTTCTTAAATATCAGGGAGCAGGTTTTTGCAATGTAACTGAGTGGGAATAAAGACGGTAGGGTAAATATGATAAAATGCAAACATGAAAGAGATATCTATTGATTATGTGTACAAGTCTGCACAGTTGGAATCAAATATCAAAATAATTTCTAGCCGACCAGGCACATATTTTGTGATGGAGAAAAAACAAGTCTCACATGAAGTTAGGCCCTTACAGAGACCACTTGATGTCTTGACAATTATTTAGTGTCAGTGTCAGTGTTGAAGCTGAAGTGCATTGATATCAAAAGAGTAGAAGGCTCTAGTTTGTACAAGAATAAAATCTGATCATTCTCATATGAGCCTAAATTACTTCAGGCAGGATTGTCACAGAAATGGGAATAGGAATGAATTAATATTCAAAATTACACAGGGGCATGTTGGGATTATTTTGCAATAAAAATAATTTCCGTTTATTAAAAAATTATAAGCATGAGAAACATTCCAGGCTAATGATGATCATTACTGGGCAAAAAAATGTGGCTGTTGATTTAGAATGAAATAATTTATGTGTAGTGTATATTTACTCAGTCTTAATCAACATCACAGTAATACAAATCATTATTAAATATTCAGGTGAAAGCTTGAGGTCATGGAGGGCTCTGCTATATTCTCTTTCAAGAACTCGAGGGAAAAACAGGGCAAATTATGGCAGATACAGTCATGCGCTGCTTCCCTTCTCCCCTCCCCTCCCCACATGTCAATATATCCCTTGGGTACTCTTCCCACAGAAAAACAGCATGGCAGGTGCTCTCCACATCACTTCTTCAATTGCTGCGACCTCCGAGGCAGCAAGCATCAGGCAGGCCAGGTGGCAGCGCTGAATCGAGCATCCCCTGCCCCAGTTCAGGTCCCCCTTGCTTCTAGGGCTGCTGGAGAAGGAAGAGTTCATCTGAGGTTCAGGAGGAGAAGAAATAAATGGTTTTTTGAAAAGAAAAACTGGAAAGATTTTCCCTGATTTTAAAGGCAGGGGAAACCTTTTTTGCTAGTTCGGTCTTTCAATGATAATAGAAAGCACAAACCTGAGGGTGGTAGGAGGAAGAAAACATCCCGCCGTGGAATTACATAGGATAAAAATAAGGAATTGAATCTGAAACCATGTCTCCTTTTGCCTCTTCTCCTACCTCCCACAGAGAAATGGCCAAGTGCAGTAAGCAGAGGGAGTGTATCCGCTATTGCCACCAGAGAGCTGCCAGATGTCTGCTTCGCAATTGGAAAACAAGGGGAAAAAAAAACAACCCAGCACAGAGACGGGGGCGGGGTGGCGGAATCTGATAGTTAGTATCAGGACCCAGGGAAAATTAGCTAATGTGTATGTCGGAACAAGAAATCCTCCCTTCCTTGCAATTACTCAAAATCTTGGCTTGCCATTGAGAACGCATTTTAGAGCCTGGCATAATTAAATGGAAAGCAGGAGCCAAAAGGGAAAAAGCAAACCGTTGAAAAGAAGAACTAAGAGACTAAAACCATTCCTCATTTACATATTTTGCTATAATTTCAGCAAGTTTAGCCAAATTGCATCGGGCCAGATTGATACTGATATTAAGCAGCAGCAACTCTACTGGCTTAAGAAGTCATTCTGGACTTGTTCTGTAAAACTGAGCTCAGAATTTGGCCCAGTGTTTGAAGAGTATTTTGATCATACGTAAGTTTCCTGGTATTACGGAAGTGGAAGTTGCTGAAAAGCTTGTGACTGAACCACCTTTCAGACTGCTGTCCTGTAGTGAGGAGCTATTTGTTCAGAAAGCACAGCTGGACTTGACCCTGGTTTGTCTCCTGTCTGGTGGCCGTCAGACCAGCCCCAGGAGTACAGAGCAACCTCACTTCATGTCCACATTGTGCTGACTTTTAATTTTATCTAGCTGACTCCCAACTTAGTGCAGGAACTTGGAAGGCGGTGCGGCGCATCTGCATCCAATCCTGACACTTTGGCTGGGAGAGAGAGGAAGGAGGCTGGGCTCCCTCCCCTATCTACCAGCCAAGAGCTCCCCAGGGCTGCAAGAAGCCTTCAGTCTATTTTGAGTTCTGCATTTAGCAAAGAGAGCTTGGCAGAGAGGAAACTCAGAGAAACTCCAGGTTTTCAGTGGGTCTGCCCCAGTTTTGGTTTCATAAACCTAATGTCAAAGCCAGCCAGAGAGTGGTCACTTTACCGGTGCTTGGCCATGAGATTTAGAGGTTCTTATGAAACTCCAACAAACATCTAAAAAAACAAAAAAGAAAGCCTACCATCTCCTGCAAGATAGAAGCCTAACATTTCACGTAGCTGTATTTAAAAGTCTCACTGGACTGAATTCAAGTGTTACTATGAGAAACAGCATTCTTTAGATCCTTGTGCTGAAAAGGTTAAAAAAAAATCTTAACCAAGTTCTTTGCAACGAGAAAGATTTGCTCTTCACCCACTGATGGTTATAGCAGCTGAGAGTTAAAATTAAAGTTTAGTACTGGCATTTTTTCATTGCTGTTTTCAGTGGTAGAATGTGATTTCTTTCTGGTTTAGCAGCCTTTCATATTTGTTTAGAGAACTCAGAAGGGAAGTAACTTTTGAAATATTATAAATGATTGACTTGTTGCAAACGTATATTTTCCAGGCCCTCTGCTTGTTGTTGAGTGTTGAAGAGATATTACAACTGACAGAACTGTCTTTTCTTCCAGAACTAAAATGAATTGGTAAATGTGAAGTAGAAAAGGTCCATTTTGTGGAAATCTTAGAAGGAGAGGGGAAGAGACAGACAAATGGTCTCACCAAGAACTGAGTACAAGCAGAAAGAATAAGATGTATTTTCATATCGCACAATGAAAGTTCTTCAGTCCCACAGAGTATTTATTGTTTGTGTTATTACTGGTTAAATGGACTTCTATTTTTTCCTTCTTCTGGTCTGTATCCACTGAATTGTTATTTTTGTTCAGCTGCAGCTTCGGAGCATTTAGCAATTAAATCCCCCCATAGGATTTGTTTTTGCAAAGCCTAGAAGTCTAAGTCATTTTTCTTTATATATTTGGTGTAATTTGGCTGTTGCTAGGCTAATGGGAGGGTTGCTTTTGTATTATTACTGTGCACATTAAAGAACAGGTATAGGATCTCTAGTCTGGGGAACTAGTAAGTGAACTATTTTAGTCAAGATACAACTATTATGGGACCAAACTCTGCAGACAATCATCTGTGACAAAAGGAATTGCAATGAGGGAAAGCTAGGAAAATAAAGAGGTTGAATGTGGTCCAGCACACTTCAGAGACAACACCCACGTATGGAGGGCCTCCATCTGAAAACATGACAAGCATCATCAGGCCTTTGCCCTCATGGCTGGAGGAGAGGGAGACCCTGCCTCAAGTTTGAAGGTCCCAAAAGTATTCCCTCATTGCAGGGCCCTCCAGCTAATTACAGATAGACCTGGGGACTAAGTGGGCAAAGGCAAAAATATGGTAAAGCCCCATCTGCATTGTCATTCATAAAAGTAATTTATAAATATTCAGAGGACACAGCTGTTTGCTATTTGTTGTGTGCTCAAGGACCCCTAGAGTCCCTCTGGCTTGCAGGACTGTCGCAGCTGAGAAGTCAACCTCCTTCTTGAAAGTTTCTCCTTGTGCAGTCACAAATGTCACCTGATGCTGGTCAAGACAGGAAGTTCTGGGAAGTAGTTCCCTGCACCTTCCTCTCTCATTATTGCACTTACCTCTGAGAAAGGAAGAGAGCTCCAGCGTCACTCAGATTATTTCAAAAGGCTTCTCTATAATTCCATTATAACACATTGTGCAAACATGTATTACATGTAAAAATCATGTTAGTCAAATGATGCTATTTCATTTTATTGTGTAAAGTTTCTCAAGTAATAGTTGGGAGGAAACAAAGAATTTTAGGTTAATAACTGAAATCAGCATTAACGACAGGACTTTTCATGATTCCTTTGACTGATGTCTGTAGTACCCAGTACTGTTCATGAGACAGCATACCTGAGTACAGAGAAGTATCCCTGTAGAGCTTTCTCTACCATCCTATTCCACAGGATGGTTGTGCAAATCTGCTTTTTACAATCAGATTTTCCACGGAACGTACAAGAAGAACCTCTTCATTCAGATTACATGGAAATAAAGCATCAAAAAGATACATCACACAGAATCAGACCTTTATCAATCATCTAATAAATATTTTGTGGGATCTGTCCCAAACTGTGGGATTCTCATTAGTTTAGGCAACTCAGGGAAGATGATCTCCTTGGTTTTCAAACCCAGTTTTTAAACTGAATGTGAGGTACTTCTCATCTTTGAGTTTATTGATCAATTAAGCTTTCTGTGACTCCCATCTAAGCTTTAGAACTAGGTTCCTTTTCTGTAGAAGCACAGCAAGAAGTTTTGGGGTCTGAGACAATATATACTTGGGATAATACAGATGTTGTAGTTTTTAAGTTCTACTGGAGCCCACATTTAGACCCAGACATGTCTTCTCTTGAGTAGGAGGTAGATCTTTTCAAGGAGTGTTCTAATAGTGCTCTGAATTGCCCCTCTGAAAAGTTGTCTCATTACAGAAAAACTCAAGACTTCTTTGCTGAATGTCTAAGTCACATGCTGATTTCCACCTTCAGAGCTGACGAGTATGTAGACATGTGGAATCAGCTAAGTGAAATTGCAAGGAGCAGAGTAGCTCAGATCCTCTGTCGTATTCAGCAGACAACCATTCACACTGCCAAAAGTTTTGGTATGCTTCTGGGAGGAATGTGGCTGAGCAGGATGGTCAGAAACAGTACGGGTGTGTGCTTGGCCAGGCTGGAAGCTGTTTTATTACCTCAGCAATTAGGGAAAGGCGTATCTGCATCAGAAGGAGACATCATTCCACACTAGCCTCTTTTAATTGCTGCCCCAGCTCTCTGGTCAAAAGCAACTGAGCCTGGCTTCAGTGAAACAGTCTGCCACCAAGCTTAGTGCTGGCCATGGGCAGACTGTGCACATGGGCAGATGTCACATCGCCTGGGAGACGGCTCTGGGGACAGAGACTGCCACACTGAGTAGAGGCAATGGCCTTGGCACAAGGGCTGCTCCCTGCAGCTGAACACACTTCCCTCTCCACCAGCCTTTTTCCCTTTAGGGGGGCATTTAGCAGTGGCAGGATTGAGCTGCTGCTTCTGGAGGGAGCCAAGCAACAGGCTGCTGAGCCTTCAAAAACAGGGCCCATGGAGGAGGAAAGAGGTAGTGATGACTTTCCCATCCGCCATCCCTGCTGAGTCCTTGTCAAGCTCACAGCTCAGGGATAGGCAAAGTTGATCCAGTCTGGTAGAGGACTTCTCTCAATTCCCTCAGAGGATTAAGGGCTCCATTAATTCTGGACAAATTGAGGATCTGTCCAAGGAAGTTACTTGCTTTCCAGTTGTGTGTCAGCAAAATTTTCTTAGCCTATACTACTGAGGAGACTTGATAAGCTAACAATTCCATGCCTCAGTGAGTGAGCTGGGAGAAATTAATGCTAGGGACCGATTCCCCAGCCATTCCTGATGAGTTCTGTACCCATCTGGAGAGATGAAGCACCAAAGGTTACAGAGGCATCTCCTTGAACTTGTAGGTGGAATTGCTTCTGCCCTTTCCCTATCTGTCTTCAGGCCAATAGGCTCAAAGCTGGAAAGTCAGGTAGGCATTGCTGGGGAGCCCTTAACTGTGCCCCAACACCCCTTCTGTACCACAGACTTTGTTTCACTGGGGTTTAGTGTGAGCTGTTTGGCTGTGGTGGCTGCTGTTGTGACATCCCAGTGCCCTTAGGTGTGGGGAAAAGGCCGGTGGAGCAGCAGGTCTGTGCAGAACAGTATCTCCTCAGAAGTGGCAGTACTGGCAGCACTTCAAGTGTGGTGTGGAGCTGTAATCAGAACCATTTGTGGTAATTAAAATCCTCTTGCTATACATGTGTGCTATATTTAGGATATGCTTATGAAATCATTGAGAGTTCTGTATTCAGCTAGGACTGGTCTCATGGGCAGCATGCACTGGTCCATGGAGGGTCTGTTCTAAACCCAGTTCACTCCAATGGTTTTAGATGAGGCTAAAAGAAATTTTCAACCTCTGTAGGCAAGAAGGGAAGAAAACCATATTACATTAATTTTACACAAATTGCTCAATATGGAATTTGTCTACAGTCGGACAAAAGTCCTTCCTTTTGTGGAAAGAGCTACAGGACCACCAATGAACTCTATTTTACTACTCATGAAAAAAATTTAGCACTGCTGTGCCAACCATAGTACTACAGCTGCCCTAGGCAAACAGGCACATCCATGTTTACAACTGGACAACCTTCTCCCACAGGCTTTTACACTGCTCTGGCAATTCTGAGAAACAACATCTATCTCACATCCATAGCTCCCATACAAGGAGGAAAAGTCACTGTTCAGTTTGTGTCTACTATGTATGCTACATCTCTATGGATACCTCCAAAAGCTGCTGGGAGGCGAAAAAAAAGATCAAGTGTTTATAATAGAAGAAAGAGACAAAAATATTTAGTTTGCTATCTAAGAAGAAAAACAAAAAACCCACACATCCCTTGCAATTCTAAGCACACCATGAAATAATAACATCAAGGGACTGATGTCTGAGACTGCAAGGTTATTGTTAATGGATTAGATTCCCAGGAATTTGTGCAATATCAAGGAATAAGATGATGGAACTTTTACTGCATGAGGTACCTGTTCTCTAAGATGTTAACAGTATCCAGGAGGACCATGCACTGTCACTGTCACAAAAAAGTGCTTGTCCAAAGCCAGTGGCTGGTCCAAATGAAATGAAGGCTACTATGATCTCTACGTGGGCATAACCACATAGATCATGGGCCCATGAGTGATGTCTGCATGTAGCTGCATTGGTGTAACTGAGATACTGAATGGGCAGACAGATCTTCTAATACGGATGAAGATGTGGAATTGGGATCCAAGAGGACAGGAAAGGTCATGAGAAGAAAAATAAAATGAACAGCTGCCTGCATATTTTATTAGCCTGACTTCCTAAGGAAATAGGACTTGCATAACAGTATTACCTGCCCATTTGCTTTTTCTGTCCTGCCCTCAAATAACTTCTGATTTTGTTGGCTTATTTCAACTCAATTTATCAGAGAGGTATCAGCCTTAGATATATTCCATTCCTCCAGGTTTCATGAAAACTGGCAGCTAGACAGGGATAAGAGCTAAATAAGTACTCCAAATGAGGGGAGGGTTTCAGCATGAATTAAATAATTACCTGCTGTGTTTTGCCTGCCAGCTGGCCAGCCAACATGGCCAAATGACTTCAAGGCCATCAGCAAATCACTGAATCAGGCTTTTTTTTTCAGTTGGTGTAGAAAAGAACTGGAAAGGAGGTAAGAGGTAAGTGTATGGTGCCTGAGGGGAGGTGTAGAAGAAAGAGACAAGAATTATTAAGGAGGGAATGGGGCAGGGGATACCTGGAGGAAGAGGTAGAGGTAGAAGCGTGGGCTGAGGTAGCCCTAGGAACAGAGCAGGGGGAACTGAGGTTACAGAGGTGAGAGAAGGCTGTGGTGGAACGACTGGGAGTTATTGCAGGGCAGGCAAGTGTGAACACAATCTTCCTGAAATCAGGCCTAATTAGTGCTGCTGCTCACAGGATGGCTTGTATATACAAAGTCTGTCATGAATACATTGCTAGCCTACTTTCAGAAGTGATGAGCACCCCTACCTTGTATGGATGTCAGAGGGAGTCATGGGTGCTCAACATTAGTAACTTTCAGGTGCTGTCTATATAATTTTAGTCAAATTTGCCACAGCTATGCCTAACTGCCTAGCAGCATGAGAATTATTAGATCATTGCACCTTCTTATATCCATCACAGTAAAACCAGATCTGCAGAGAGTATTAATTTACATACACTGGTAAAAACAGAGAAAGAAATGCACCATATAAACTGTCATCTTGATTACCAGAGGTCCACAGACTATATTGTTCTGCTAGATACTCAATTCTTATTCCCTCAATTGCTGTAAAACATATATATATTTCAAATCAATTAAAAAGAAATGTTTGGGCAAAATCAATAATGCGTCAGCCATAGAAAGATTTAGCAGCCACAACTGAGTTGAAAACATTGCAGAATCTTAAGAGCTGATTCACACCTTATTCAAGTTTTATGTTGGAGTAACTTCAGTGAAGCATAAACTAGAGCAACAGAGATATCGCTAGTTTATATATAGTTTTATATAGGTTTTTTTTTAAATAAAGCCAACAGAATGAATGAGCCTGGCAAGAGACTCCAGAAAGGACTTTATCCTCTGTGCTGTTGCTGAAATCTGTTATCCTTTGAGGCAGCTGATCAGGCATCCATATCAAGTTTCACACACTTAATTTTTGCTGCTTCTTTAGGAGATATGCAATCTTGTAACTAACTTCAGAATTCTAAAACAGAATTGTGCTGGAAAAAAATTGCTCAGGACTTGGAGACACCCACTACAATTTTGCCATCAACTAAGTTTGGACTATCCCTGAGCTACATCCCTCTCATAGAGTCCACCTCTCTCTGGTTATATCTAAAAGATTCTTGACAGGGAGGACTTCTCCCAGACACTTGGATTATTGCTGTCATGTCATACATGTTATCACTTATTTCACAGGTGCAATATTTCTGTCTTAGAATATTGACACTCAAACCTGCCTTTACCTCATGTGTAGAATGCTAGGCAGTATAGCTTGGTGTATTTTAAGGAACAATATGTCGTCATTTTCAGAAAATCCTGCTAGGGCTACATTTTTCGAAGGGCTTTGAGGGATGAAAAACTGAGTTATGAATAGCTCTCTGTACACCTCTTTCTCTAATTATTTTAATTGTACCTTCAATTACACACACAGAGGAGCATTTTTTCTGATTTACTCTTGTATTTTAGTCGTGGATGCAAATTCCTCCCATGGCTGAATTTTGAAAATGATATGCAGCTGAAATTAGATCTGCCCATATTGCTTGATATGCTTGTATTACTCTCACAAGTAAGAAGCTTCTGCCTTCAGAAGTTTTACTCGTTTAACAAGCTGTGGTGCCTGCTTTTTTGTTGAGAGAAAGTGTTTTGGTTTTTTTTTCCTACTGACTAAATTTCTCAGTGATATAGCTCAACACATAGTGTATGCAGTCAGCTAAGCATGGGAGTGCATGGGAGCTTTTTTTGAAGTATTCACCAACACATCATTGTTTCAAAGTTACTTCTGCTAAGACATGTTTGCTACCAGATACCAAATACCAAATACAGAACCGTAATTTATGCTGTAGATTGTTTTGCAGGTAACATAAGGATGCATACTTTTGTCAACATTTTAAGCAGCTTAATTGAACCACTCTGTGCCACAATGTTTGTCAGCAAGCATGCCACTCTGGTAACTTTTTACTATATAATCTAACATGCTGAAGCAACAGTGGTGATACTGGATTCTTCTTTGCTGGTCCTTATGTGTCTCAGAGAGTTGCAAGTGATGCAGGACTTCTCAAGGGAGATAAATATTAATACATACCCTTAATGTATGAGTAAGCTCTAAAAGATGAAGTGTCATCCCTCCAATGGCAGACCCGCTGATGGACAAACACGGTAAGAGAACCAGTGATTCAGTCTCCACTATCTTGTGTGATCTGCCTTAGTGTGCGGACTCCATTAAGGGAATGAAAAACAGACCGCAGGAGTGCAGCTCACTAAACCTGCACCATCATCGTTTTCAAAGTGACTAATGCCCTGGTAGAGCACGGGCCAATCTGGATCTCTATCAAGTTTTCACAGAAGAGATTATGATCTTTATTTATATCCAGTATAGGCTTCTGAAATTCTGAGGCGTTCTTAGCAGCTCCTGCTTGAGAGTAAGCAAAACCAGAATCAGGTGTGGAGAGTGCAGCTGCACCATATCTTTTAGGCAATTAGGAGGTTGATCAAGAGGCAGTGAGGTGTATCCTGGTGTGGATGCCCCACTAAGTGCCCTTAAAAAATTTAAATCAGTTGTGTCTATCCTGAAGCGTTGCTATTCTCAGGCCTCCATGCTAGCTGCAGCTGGGCTAAGAGCTAGATCTAAGATCCCTGGGAGTAGCCTTAATTATTAATTTATTAGTTTAGTGGGAAGACTGTCACAGAGATACATGTGGATCTGCTTTCTGTGCTGTCCGCTGCCCACCAGCCATTAAAACATGCAATGCACTCCTTATAGCGCTCTGAGGAAGATGCAAATACAAGCTGACTTGATTTACCTAGCTCTGAAAAGTGAAGATATGGACCAGAATCTCAGCTCTCACAGACGTTCTCTGATTTGTAATAGTCAAAGAGCTGGACACAAAGACATGTGCATGTGGATACACGAGCCCCTTACTGGAATATACTCAGCAAGTTTCTAACTGCATCTGTAGTTCCAAATGTCTGATTTTACACTCAGATTGCATTTTGAGAATCTTCCTGCTGCCGTTTAGTTATCCGAGTCACCCGTTCAGGCAAAAAGAAACAGTATCATATAATTTATCTAACTGAATGACAAAACTTCATTTCTGAATATTTGCAGTGAACTGTTTCTGAATGGGCCGTAGATTAAAAAATGATTCATGGAATACTTCAGCAAAAGTATTTGCCTGCTTTTGAGAACATAACTCCTGGTAGACAATATCTGAGCAGAAAAGAAGGCATATTATCAAAATAGCTAGAAGTTTTTTAATCATTCATCATTCATGCCAAAAACATGCATGTAGAAGACTTAAAAGAATATACTTACTATAAGTCAAAAGTGCTTTAGAGCCACATTTTAAAATTGTTTTAAACTTCTAAAGAACTTGCAGATAAGAGGCTTCTTCTTGTTTTCAAAAATATCTACTTTTCTGCTTTCAATGGAAGTTGGAGGTTTCTGAGTGTTGAAGATGTCCTGCGATTTTTATATGTTCTTTTTACCAGTCAGTGAATGGGTTACTGTGACGCTTATGCTCTCCCAAATGCTCTTGCAGGCATTTTATTATGCTGGTAAGTCTTGATTTGTTTATTCATAGCAACCTGTTTGTGTATTTGAGATCATATTTTGGTTTCTGAAACAATGTCTTCGCCATTTCTGAAAACTTTACCTTGTGGCCAGGATTTTCAAAATAGCTCAACATTCACAAAATCATTTCCTCATCACATTAAATACTGAGCTCTTTTGAAAACACAGACAGAGGTACTATGCAGGAACTGTATTAAGTAGTGAATGCTCTTGAAAAATTCAGCTTTCATTTTGATGTCTGGCTTTTCTGAGAATATTTGCCTTACTAGGGAAGCTGAGTTCCTTCAAATTTAATCATGTAAAGTCTTGTGTCTTAAAATTAGTGAGAGACATCATGGCAATCTTCCTTCTGGCTAACAAAAATGTAATCTTTCTAATGTCATGAGGTCATAGTGTTCATGACACAATGATCTGTATGTGTGTGGCTATGCCAGTCTAAGAGTGGTGGATGTTGGTCTTATCACTTTCTTATTGTTTAATTATTTGTGTAATTGAACCAAAGAGCATCTTCTGTTTAATCTGAAGGCCTATTGTTGAGGAGTTACTCAGTAGTTTTTACATGGATCTCAATAGGATGACTCACATAGTAAGTTACTCCCAGCTGTCGTGGCGTAAGACATGAGATGAATTGTACCTAGGGGGATTATTTTGTTAATTGTGCTCTGTATCAGATATAAACCCCACCTTCTGCAAACTACAGATTGCATGGAATTTACATAGAATTAAACTAATCCCAGAAAAATTCACAATTAATTTCATAGGACTTGCAGATATGACAGCTCCTGTTTGTTTAAAGAGTAAGGACAACTGCATACGGCATTGTACTGCATCTCACAGTTTCATTCAAGTTCAGTGATATCCTGTTGGGCTTGTTTTCCACATTATCTTCTTTTCCTTTTTGAATATTTTCAGAAAATTTTACCGTAAATTTTTATGATCAGCAGATTTCCAGCACATGAGGGAGGGAAGAAGAAAGGCTCAGGTGAGGTGAGAAAGATTCTCATGCACATACCTACACACTAATCTGAATTTTCAGCCAGTTTAAAATGAAAAAAAAAAAATTCCTAATAAATTAAACTTTTAATTTATGTGGTTACAAAAGGAAATTCGACAGAGGGGAAAAAATCACATCTAATCAGGACTTAAATAGATAATGGCTGCCAGGTGTGTTTTGTGCTCCTCTTTTCAGCTCCAGGGAGTTAATAGTTGTGGGGTGTTTCAGACACCAGAAAGTGAATGATTCTTAGATGCAAAACCAGGGTGCCTAATCAATGTCTCAATCTTCACCCTGCTCACTGGTCCTCAGATGATGTCCTTGACTCTCTCTGCAGCTGCATGGGTCTCTGCAGCTCCTGCCCTGTGCCTTGGCTGCAGCAGGGACTTGGGGCTGGGCTGCGTAGGCTGCGCAACAAGCAGAGCAGTTTACAATTCATGAGTGGTGGAATATGTCTCCCTTGCCAAGAAGGCTGTTTTTGTTTGAGGCTGCCAAAGGATACTACTGGCTGAAGAGCGACTCTCTCTGAGCCAGAGGCAGATATTCACTTGAACAATGAAATAAACAAATGACTGTAAAATGTATTATCTGTTATACTGGAATATGTTGTAACATTTTGCAGTCTAATTTGCTTTTGCATACCAGTAACGTATGGAGTATTAGCTCACATTCATGTCATTTCATGAGGTACAGGACTAGAGCACTACAGAAAGGGAAGCTGGGGAGAAAAAAGGCGTGCTTTAAGCTCATGAAATGATGAAATGCCTGTATTGCTTATAGTCTAAACAACACCCCCTTTTTTTCCATTACATTATATGTCTTAGGACATAATCTGTCTTTAATTTGGGTTTTTTTTTTTCAAATGGAAATAAGTATAATTAATAGTGGTATTCAAAAAAAATAAACTATAGCTTAAATAACACAGAATTACCAGCTCTAGAACAAGCTGGTGACAATCAGGCCAGTCAGCCAGCTCCACAGCAAAATATTCTGGTGTTTGCTAGGGTGTGTCTGAAGAAAGCCCCTGACATCTAAGTACTGTGGATTTTGATTCAAGGCAAACATTTACAGCAAAACACATTTTTTACATTGTCAAACAGATGTCATGCTAACACGATCCCTCGAACACTTTCAAAATCCAGTACTACAGTTTTAGGAAGAAAACTTAAAAGAATAGAGAAATGCAGAAATACCAACAGAGCAAGATGAAAACATTTATTCACCTGTTTTGAATTTAGGCCTCTTTAGAATGGAAACATGTAAAGGGCATATTGTCTCATGCATGCCTGCTTGCAGGTTCCAGTGAGAAGCACTATGAACCTCAAGCTATATTACATTATTCCTAAACTCCACTAAAAGAGGTGTTCCTCATAAGCACTACCTAGATTGCATGGCACAGTTCCTCCTAACAAGAACTGTCTTTTTGGTAAGTATTTGTGCAGAGGACAGCATGTAATTTATGAGTGGGCCCTCAGACTCAATAATTTGCAGGGCGACATCAGTAATAGTCAGAAGTGCTTTCTAGGCCAAAGGAGATACAGAAGTGAAATTTCTCTTACTGCTGGACACTGCTGAACACATTATAGGTTAACAAAAGGAAAAGGCAGTAATAAATACGTTTGAAATCAGGAAAGATGCATCAAAATCTTGAGTAGGATTAGCAATGCTGGCTAACTAGCTTGGAAATGTCACTAGCAGAGATTCTGATATGCTGGAGCTGCATGAGTGGAAGCAATAGAGGAAAGCAAGGTAAAATATTTTCAGCAACTAAGGTTTTATACTAGATGTAAAATAGTAAAATCTCAGTTTCTTGCCTCAACTTCTTAGCTTATAAAATGGAAATAATGGGACTTGCTCCCACCTCATAGGCAGTGCTTGAAGGTTGTTTTCAAGATGAAAAAGTGGTAATATTATGTTAGTACTGAGGATGATGATGCTTAGTCATTTCAGTACGTATTATTATCTAGTTTAAAAAAAATTAAAATGGTATTCTTTCCATGAGCTGTGACTTTCAAAAGCCTGAAATATTTACTTTAATAAAGCAAAGTTAATGAAATCAGTTTGAATGAATAGTATTTAGATATGCAAAATTCTACCTGCATAAAAATCCCTGGTTCCAAAATTAAGTCCTTGTGCAAGAATAAGGCTTCAGATACAGGTATTATGAGAAGCAGGGGTTAGCTGCAAAGCCAAATGCTCTTGCCTTTGTATGTTGAAATCTGCTTCCCACCTGAGCCATGCTGCAGTTAAACAAAACAAAAACATATGTTGGATTTTACTTAGGTGCACCTCATTAAAAACTCTTACCCAGCTCTACAGCCTGTGGTGCCCAGAAGCCTTTAAAGTTCTCCTGATTTCAGGGAAGTCTGGTTTGCTCTGTGCTGAGTGTTTTGTAACCCTGAAACAGCTCTGATGCAAAATAACTCGACAAGAGCAAGTGGTTTCAACAGTTCAGGTGGGGATAGAATTTCCCCTCCCCCTGCTTCATCTCCTGAAGTTTTGCCACTGGGTCTTTCATTATCCTATGACATCTCACACAGAGATATGAAACTGACGTGAAAGCTTCTAAATTTGAGCACAAAAACTTAACCAGAAGTAGTAACAGAAGTTAAGTAACTACTTACATGAGAAAAACCTGCAGATTTGTTTGGTTTTCTCAGGTCAGGGCTCATTGTTTTTATTTTGTTTCTGTCGTGTTTTTTTTTTTTTTTTCCACAATGAAGGAGAGAAAACCAGGATTGAATTTAATTATTCAGTGACCCCAGGTGGCCTACACTTCTCCATGCCTGTTAGCCACTGAATGCTATCAGAACTGCTTAGCTGAAAGCTGCCTTTTGCATGTTGATGGGCATTGCAAATCCTCCTGCAGAGTTGTCTTTCATGTCAAGACAATATCAAGCACAGCAAAACATCACCATATGTCCTTCTCTCCACTTCTCCCTGTGTTTTGCAGGTTGTATTCTCTTTTGCTGCCACTCGACAAATTTGCTTCCCTGGTGATGCGTGTGTGTGTGTGTGTTCACAATGTCATATTCCGAGGGAGTGGGGGTGGGGTGGAGGAGAAGCACAGTGCCTTTGCTCAAGATCCTCTTTTTTAGCTGAAAAGAATAGCCACATCTGCTGCTTTGTCCACAGACTGTCTACTCTAATTGTCAATTCCGGTTTTGATTTATTAATATTCACATCCTTAGATACAGAAATCCTTCTATCAGAGCAGATGAGTGACTATTTCCCACCTTTTTTCCCTCCTGATTAGCAAGTGTCATAGCATTCTTGTTTCTTGCCAGCAAGAATTAATCATGCTACAGAGCCTGATTCTTTGGGGGGAGGAAGTTCTTAAAAGCTCCAGGGAAAAGATGGAGAGAAACAACCTTGGATTGCTTTAGAATCCTATTATTAACCTGATCTACTTTTGGACATGAAAATTTTCTACAAAGTCTAATTTAGTGTTACTACCAAAATTACAGATTAGAAGGAGGTGAAAAGAAATCCCAATTGGGAGCCTTTAAATGCTTCTATTGAAGTTGTGGTAATTTTTTTTCTGTCCATTTGACTGAAAATTTAAATAATTTTGCCTTTTCTGATATTGGTTGCCACATAAGATACAGAATTTGGCATTTTATGGCCTCAATCCATGCTGTCTTTAACAGAAAGATAGTAAAAATTAAATTAAGGAAAAGAGATAAATGCCAAAATCCTATGATGGCACATCTTGTAATTATCACATCTGCTGCAAAGCTCCTGAAAAATAGCTTTGGAATCTTGCCATGTTACAAACAACTCACACAATGAAGGGGAGCAGCACAGTAAAGGACAATTGATAATGAGCTTTTTAAATGGACTTTTAACCTTGTAGTAGGAGGTCTTACCATTCTGTCTTTTGTGGCTTCTTTTTGATTTTTATCTAAAAGAATATTTTCCCTTTTTATGATGCACTCTGATGCCATATTTGGAAATCTGGCATGGCAACAAATTCATAGTGACAAAAAGAATGGCGGAAAGGAGTGAAGACTAAAGAGAGAATTAATTCTTGAAGGTGCTGCCTCGGGAAAGCATCAGCTACTACTACTGATGGCCTTTGTCTTTTCATTCATCTTCTTCCCAGGGTTATAAACTCATTTTCAAGGTTTATTAGAGTAAGGCACTGTGACTCAAGGAGCAACTTTGCCTTTTCTTATATGATGTTCAAAGTGTGAATTGCTGCTAGCAGCACTATTGTGTGACTTAGGAACACGCAGTATAGTTATGTGCTGGAAAGCATAGTTGAAACAAGTTGAATGCAACCTTAAGGAAATTTGTGATCACAGCCCTTGATCCTCAGACTAATTGTCTGTGGGGAAGCACGTATATTTGCACATAATTGCGTGTTCAGAGCATCACTGGAAAGCATCTTTGTTCACAAATGACTCATCAGTGCTTTGGCCTCATGCTTATAATTCCTTTCAAAGGCAAAAGATTGATAAGATAGTAAAAATAATAATTCACTCCAGTAAAAATAATAATTCACTCCTCCAAAATAATCAGTTGTTTTCAGTAAATTTTTCTATACAGGACCTTTACTTTGTCTTTCCTACTGCCACCATTTGGACACCATTAAGCATAGAATCACAGAATAGTTTGGAAGGGACTCCAAAGGTCATCTAATTCCAGCCCCCAGCCTTGGGTGGGGATGCCTGCTGCAAGGCCAGATTACTCAGACCTCCAGCCAACCTGGCCTTTAACACTTCCAGGGATGGGGCATCCACAATCAGGAAAACCTTTTCCAGTGCTTCACCACCCTTGCAGTAAGGAATTTCTTGCTTATATCTATCTAAATGTACTGTCTTTCAGTTTAAAGCCATTCCCCCTTTTTCTGTCACTGGACAGCAGCATAAAAGTCCCTCTCCAGCGGCCGGTCTAAATTCTTCCTGGAGCCTTCTCTTCTTGGCTGAACAACCATCTCTCTTACCTGCCCTTCACAGGAGAGGTGTTCCAACCCCCCCTCCTGTGGACTTGCTCCACCATATCCATGTCCTTCTTATGCTGGGTACCCCAGAGCTGGATACAGTACTCCAGATGGGGTCTCACAAGAATGGAATGGAGGGGAAGAATCACCTTCCTTGCCTGGCTGGTCACTGTTCTGGTGCAGCCCAGGATGCTGGCTTTCTGGGCTGTGAGCACACAACTGCCAAGACATGTTGAGCTTCTCATCACCCAGGCTGTCGTGCAGGACGGTGTGAAATGCTTTGCACAAGTCCAGGTAAGTGTCGCCAGTTGCTCTTCCTCTATCTACCAATGCTGTAACCCTGTAGTAAAAGGTCACCAAATTTGTCAGGCATGGTTTGTCATTAATGAAGCCATGTGAGCTGTTACCAAAACCCTGCTCAGTTTTCATCTGCCTTAGCATAATTTCTGCTCCGTTATCTTGTCGGGAACTGAGGTCAGACTGACTGGCCTGTAGTTCCTCATGTCTTCTTAAAAATGAGGGTAATATTTCCCCTTTTCCAGTCAGTGGGAACTTCACAGGACTGCCAAAACACCTCAAATGTAATTGATAGTGGCTTAACCTGAGGTTGTCTCATCAGACCCCAGGGATTTGTGCACCTTCAGGTTCCTTTGATGTTCTTGTATCAGATCTTCTCCTACAGTGGGCTCAGGGTCCTCATTCTTCCAATTCCTGCCTTTACCTTCTGCACTTTGGGTGGTGTGACTGGGAGAACTTGCTGGTGAACCTGGAGGCAAAAAAGTCATTGAGCACCTCAGCCTTTTCCATACCATGAGTAACCAAGTCTCCTATATCCATCCTGAGAGAGCTCACATTTTTCCTAGTCTTCCTTTATCACCAGTGTACCTATAGAAGCTTTTCTTATTGCCCTTGATGTCCCCAGTCAGACTTAATTCTATCTGTTAGCTTTTCTAATCTAATCCCTGGGTATTCAGACAACCTCTCTATATTCCTCCCAGGCTGCTTGTCCTTGCTCCAAGTCTCTGTAGGCATCCTTTAAGCGTTTGAATCTGTCCAGCAGCTCCATGTTCATCCGTGCACGCCTCCTAATGTTTTCACCTGGCTTCCTCTTCACTGGGATGCTCCTGAGCCTGAAGGACGTGATCCTTGGACATTAACCAGCTTTCCTGGGGTCTTTTTCCCTCCAGGGCTTTATCCCATGGCAGTCTACCAAGCAGATTCCTCTAGGCCAAGACAGCTCGCCCAAAGTCCAGGGCTTGCTTTGCCTCCTCCTCCCTGCCCTAAGGATCTCAAACACCACCATTTAATGGTCACTGCAGCCCAGGCTGTCCTTGAGCTTCACATCCTGCACCAGACCCTCCTTCTTGGTGAGAATAAGGTCCAGCACAGCACCTCTCCTTGTTGGCTTCTCTATCACTTGGAGAAGGAAGTTACCACCGAGGCATTCCAGGAAACTCCTGGGTTGCTTAACGCCCTGCTGTGCTGTCCTTCCAACAGATGATAGGGTGGCTGAAGTCCCCCATGAGGACCAGGGCTTGTGAACACGAGGTAGTTCCTATATGCCTATAGATGACTCATGTCCCCTGTCCCTGCCATTCCTTTAATCCTGGCCCATAAGCTCTCAGTGAGCTTCTCATCCATCCCCAGGCAGAACTCCATGCACCCCAGCCAGTGCCTGACATAGTGGGTGACACCCTCTCCTCATCTCCCCTGCTAGTTCTTCCCACAGAGCCTGTATCTTTCCATTCCAACACTCCAGTCACAGGAGGCATCACACCACATCTCTGCAAATACTTGAGGAAGTAAAGTACTTCTTTTTCACCAAGATTAAAAAAATTCAGCTGCTGGGAGTAGAAGGGCTGAGAAGGAGAAAAGTTATAGAAGGTATCAGCAGAAGGGCAGCCAAGGTTTATTAACGATATTCTCAATGTCTCCCATTATGAACATTGTTTTCAGACCCCCTGTGTCACATATTTTTAATTAATTTTCCATGAACTGGGAGGAGAATGTCTCTGCCGAATCAGAGAAAACTAGTAAACCTTCTAGGACAATTAAACTTTTGTTTTCCTAGGTGGAGAAGAAACGGACCATGCATGTTCCCCTTTTACTCCTATTGCTTCCGATAAAAGGTTAGAAGTTATCACCTCCTTCTCTTCTATTAGCGACTACACTCTGAAAGAAAGGAGTGAATCCTGCTCCTTTCCCCAAAGCAAGAGGAATGGACCACAAGCCCTGGAAGGTGTGGAGTCTGTCTGTAGGGAAATATCACATCCTCATATTCGCCAGGGCATTCTAAGCCCCACAGAGAAGCAGGACTTCCTTTTTCCCCCATTGGTCCAACTTAGGTACCTCCTTTTTCATAGGGTGGATGCTGCATCTTTCTGTGTTTGTCCTTGTGGATTGCCTCTTGCAATGCCTACCTCAACACATGTTATTCAGGGAACCTGGGCAACTAGCTCATTATTTGACAGGGCAGCCACACAGTCTTTTGAGGTCAAAACTCAAAATCCATTTCTCTTTGGTTCTGGCAGGAAATTTTGATTTGTGCCTCAGAAAAGCCCATGAAGAAGTAAACAACCCTAAGGACAGAGCAAGGCTTTTACACTGAAAGCACCCAATAGGGCCTGCGGCAAGCCATGCGATAAAGGGAAGATAATATGGAAAAGCAGCAGTAAAGGGAAGAGAACACGGAAAAGCTGGTACAGCTGCGTACTGGTCTATCCACGAGCAATACAGGGACCAAGCGGAAAGCACTGTGAGAGGATACACCTAACAGATTTATTACAGTGACCACATGGGTGAGAGACTGATAGGTGCTATTTCTGAATTCTGGGTCCTTGACTGTCCAACACAGAGCTGGCCATCAACCTGGTCTTGGTGTGATATTGTATACACAGCAGTTGCATACATGACCACCCCTCTGCCTTTGAAAATGGGATGGGAAAAAGTAGCATTTAGCGAAACAGAGAAAACCAAGTGCCAGTGTACAAACATGGGCTACAGTTCTTCACGTGCTTCCCTTGTCCATTCCAGGACACCACTCAGCCCAGGAATATCACTGCAAGAACAGTTCCTGTGATTCCCACTTTGGGATAACTACAAAAATAAAACTTTCATACAAATTCACACAAGCACTGGCATTTTTCTTCAGAAACCTCTGTATGGACCTGTTACATTTCTGACCCAAATCTTTTAATATAGATTTGTTCTGTGGATTTCATCTAAGGCATCTGAAGCTATTACTATTTCATATGTTGCAGTAATCTGCAATCAGTCTGTAGTTCATTTCTGTGAAGGAGATTTGGAAAACAACTGCTTCTGTATTGCGTTGGTCTCTTTCTATTAATATTTGGGACCATTTTGGCAATATTTTAAAACATGAATAAAATATTAATCTGCAGATTAAATACTAAGACCTACTTTGAGCTCAGTTGTGCTACAACAAATCAGGTAGACCAAAGAACTGCTCAGTATCTACGCCATATAATTTAGATGAGAATCTGTCCAGTTCTTATACTCTTCTCTTGGAATTAAATTTACTCTATTTTCTCTGACAGGATAACAGTGATGTTCATGATAAGCTGTCATACACATTTTCAAAGACCTTTTTTTCAAGCCTTTGCTCTTCCCGCAAATAAAATAAAAATAAATACCAGACTTCACTGCTTTTACAATGTACATATCCAAGGCGTTCCTGCTTTCCAGCACACAGAGCAGAATTTGAAGTCAACACAGAAATAAACTCAGAAATAAAAGAGAACCCAGAGACCTTCAAATGCAAGGTTTGTGTTCTTTTCTTTTCCATCATATGGAGGTGGTATGGGAGCCCATGACACTGTCTTGTCTTGCAGGCTTGTGTGTAAGTACATGACAGAGTACCATGGCTGCAATGCTGTGAGTGCAGAGGAGATTTAACTGTGAATTAACTGGGTTGATACAGAGTTAAAGTAGAGTTTCTGTAGTTTCCCCTTATTTAATTATAAGTTACTATTTAGCTATTAGATCGAGCACAGGTGTGACAACATAAGGAGAAAATCTCAAGAGAAGTGGAAAAAGGGGTATTTGATCAAACTCTGAATTGTTAGACTTCTGAGGTCAGATTAGGGGCTGTCTTCATAGTCCAGACTTATGCAGGGTTTGCAAAAGAACTGTAGTCACTGACTGGGGCCTCCAGACGGAACGGCAATATGAATAACAAATGGTAACAGCAGTCAAGCGACACAGGGGTTAATTCATGGCTCCATCTAATAGAGCCAGAGTTGCAAAATAAAATCAGAAAGTTCCAAAGCTGTTGGTGCAGGAGGATTATTTTCTGCTGTGATTGTTGTGGCAGCCTTTATTTTTTCTCTTCTTCAGCTTTTTAATGGAAAATCCTAAAAGCTAATTTTTGAAGCTGGAGGCTTGGCACAAAGACAGCAGAGAATTTTGCCCCATTCCCATCAAGTGGTTTCTTAGGAAACAGTTATAGGAGTACTTTGAGCTCAAGAAATGACTGAACTTCAACATTAAATTGGAAAGCAAAAATCCTGGAATGAATTAGAGACACCTCTCTTGTTGCTTGTCTGCTGGAAACACTGAACACCTACATGCTAATGATGATGAATTTATGCTGCTAGACTACAGAGGAGAGGTGAAAACAAGGTCAGCTCATTGATGGGACAGGAGACCCGTCCCTCTGCCTGTCACACAGACATCTTGTCTTAATTCTGAGGGTGAAACTATAGAAAATTTTCAGAAAGTGCTCTCTTGTCTTATTCTTTTTTTCTTTTCCACAAGAGAGCCTTGTAATCACGTGTTCGCATAACTGCTCCTAGGTAAACTGGCAGTGGTGCAGCACTAAAAATATGCTTGAAGTTATTTGCTGATAGGAGTGCTCAGGTGTCCAAATCTCAGCTCCTGTTCCAACATTAATTATTGAAATGTTCTTTTTAATGGGCCCAATATAATGAGAAAGAGATGAGGAGTAAAAGGCTGAGGCTGTATTTGGTTTTGGAAAACAGTCGTCATCATCATAATCATCACCATTATCATCATCACCATCAAGAAAAACTGTTCAAACTAGTCAGGTGAACCAAAAATTCAAATGAAGTAAGAAGTCTTCCTGACCCAAGGAACACAGATGAAGCTGATAAGTTCTGTAGAGCTGATGTTTTACACGAATTATCTTTCCAGTGTGGTTAGCCCCTCTTGCCCACTGAGGATGCAAATCACAGATGCTGCACCAAAGTATTTCTGAAAATGGTGCATTCTGCTAGGGATTTGTCAGTAAAAAACTGCACCTATGACTGCACCTGTGACCTGCCTGGGCAGTTTGTAACTCCTTCCAGCTGCCCCCAGAACAATTCAGTTCTGCTGGTTACCCTCTTGCCTCTGCCTTTCCCTTGGTCTCAAAGAGCAGGAAACAGCACAGCAGGCCATGCTGTACAGGAGCTGTGCAAGTACAATCTCACCTTCACCCACGTTACCACACCTACACTTTCTACGGAGTATTTCTAGAAAGTTAGAGACAGCTAACAGGAATATGGACAGTTAAGACAAGACAAGTTACCCTGGGCATATGTAACTGAGCATGAAGAGGCCTGCTGTTCTCGCCATCCGCTGCAAGAAAAAAGGGCCAGAGATAACACTCCTTCTCTCTGTGTTGCAACTCATGAGGCAAGTTGTTGCTTGGTGATTAAAGTAGTTCTCTGTACCTTTGCACTCCAGTCGCGGCTGGCATTTTCCCCAACCTCCTGCCCATCCGTGGCAGGTGGGGAGGCCTGCCTGGGAAGGGGAGCAGATGGGCAGGAGCACCGTGGCTACCAGGAGAGCCCACAGGGTAGCATCAGCACAGATCAGTCAACAGCAACCAAGTATTGCCGTTTCCTAACCTTTATGAAAATGTGGCTGGCAGCCCATATGCGATATCCTAAGGACTAACAGTAGTCTCTGCTCGCTGTACCTTTGGGAAGTTCACGGGCATTTCAGGACCTGATTAGCCTAAGTAAGTTCATGCTGTGTTCCCCAATGTGGTGGTCTAAACTTTGCTAACAAGATAAAGATCTCATGAGCTCATCAGGAATTTAGCGGGTAGGAGTCTTCAGGGGCCCAAAGGACAGGTTAAACACTGAAGACTTAAGGAAACTGTAACCCTTTGTCTGTCTTCTCAACCATAAAACCATTAGAATTTAATGAAACAGTTTTTAGAATAATTGCATTACTTGCTTACTCAGGGGAAAGCGAGAAAGCTAAATTTTGTTGTCCAGCTAGCAGACAGGACTTTTGCTGTAATTATTTTCATTGAACCCAGTAAATGTGCATCTATTTGTATTTTCTGCGCATCCACACACAATTTCACAGCCCTATTTTAAAGGTGTTCTAGATCACTGTCCAAGCTGAATTGCTGTCCCAGTACCAGAACTTGTGGCCTCTTCCTAGGGGGCAAAGCTGGCATTAAACTTCTCTGTACTTTCAACCAGGGCGTTAGTCTCGCCAAGTGAAGAACTTGAATGACTGATCTCCACTTCCTGTGACCTACCATCATACACATCAGTCACATCTACATGCACGTGATCATGAAATAGTACTTGTTTAGTCTCAGTTTTAGAAGATTTTATGTGGAGTCAGGAGAATTCAGTGGCTTAATTTAAATTTTTTTTTTTATGGTTATCAAAACATTTGCCTGACTTTAGTGAAACACTTAATAGATGGCAGGAAAATAAATCTGACAGTTATTTACATGTTAAGAAAATTCTCACTATGCCCTAGCACTTTCTCCTCACCTAAGATTATTAAAACATCTTGCCTGTTAGCATCAGTTACGGAAACTCTGATCAACACCTATATTTAAGTGTCAAATGCTATTGAAAGATGGGTAGGAGATATGAGCCCAATCTTATTTTCTGTGCTCCTATATAAAAAAACCCCAAACATTTTCTCCAGTCTCATGTCTTTGCTCCAATATTTGTTACAAGTCTCTAAATCTTTCTTTTTACAGCTTTTTACTGAAACCTTCTGGTCATGTGATAGCAGAGCAGAGGAACCATTGATCTATGATGTAAAACTGTTATATTTTTAACACCCAAGAGTCTCAAAACAGAAGCCAAAAAGCAAAGCTGTTTTCTCATTCACAAAGGGTCGCCTCCCAGCACAGACATGAGTCACGTTGGAAGGAGATCACGAAAAGTCTCCCTGAGTGGTTCCTAACTCAATTTGTACAAATGACTTTCACAGCTTTACACCACAGCTGAAGTTACACCACCGGCAGGGGTCACAAAACTTGTGATATGAACATGGTACCATCAGTGAATACTCTTGTTGGAGAAGAGACAGACCCCAAAATCCTGGCTCTTTTGAGACATACCCTGAAAATGAGACCTCTTTGCAATTGAAGTGTTATGCTGCACCGTTAGGAGAGATAGTCTCCAAAATCCCTGCTGCCCTTGGACTGTTTGGTCTCTTCTGAACTTCTAGAGTAGGTGAGTCATGACACCAGAAGCTCCTCACAAAGCAGCCGGCTTTGACAGCAGAAGCAGCCACGACACTGCACCTTCATGCTGCCTCTGCTGCACTGGCATCAAGAGCCAAATGGGCTGGGCGGCTGCAGGGGACACCTCACAGACACCTGTGCTGTGCCACAAAGATTAGTGGAATCAGCCAAGGCAGCAAAACTGTCACGGCCAAACCTCATGCTTTCACTACTCAGCACTGTGTCATTTAGCCTCAGAAAATACAAGTAAAGGGGAGAGACAGAGAAGAATGAAATAAATCAGCAAGTGAATAATCCCTTCTATTCTGACAACAATAAAGCCTTTCTCCTTCACCTGACTTAACAGGATAGTTTGGGCCAAATCTTTTATATGAATCAGAATAAATTTTTCATTATCATTTTATTGCATCTCAGCAAAGCAGAAATGTTTCCTTGCTCATTTTTATTTATAGAATGTTTTCTCAAAATTATTTATATCAAAAGATGCATTTCATCTGTACACAACCAGAAACATCTTATGCCTTTCAAGGTACATATTTTGATATAAAAATTGTTTACATAGCAGGTTAAGCCTGTGATGTGAAATTGCTTGAGCTTGCAGATCCTAATTTTAAGACTCATTCATTAAAAAATCCCTTATTTTACACAATACCCCATTTTCTGAAAAAAACCTTCCCTAGTATTGTCCCTTAGTTTAGGGTTGTCAAGCTTGGCTTATTTTTAGACATTGAAGAGCTCTTCATTAAAGCAAATTATTCACTAATATAAGGCAGAAAACAACAGATTAAATGAATGAATATATGTATGAATAATCTAAAGTAGATTTGGAGAAAGGCTTGAAAAACGACCCTATTCCTTATGCCAGCTTGGTCTGTGTGTGGTCTCTCTGCTCTATTTCTTTCCTCCTGTTGGTGAGAGGCTCTGACAACCCTTTTAGTGATAAACATCCGCATAAACCAGTGTGTCACCATCATGCATAGATTCCAAGTCTTTTCCCATATTGCTGCACTGTGCTCCCTGCACAGCAATTTCATTCTGTAATTCGGTCCTGTATCTGACACATAATCCCTTTCTGAGAAAGTTTATCAGCCTTTGCAGGCTGATGCCAGGTCTTTTGGCAAGTTTTGGCCCTATGCTACCTCTAATGACATCGTGACACTGTACAAAGCCTTTTTCTGGTATCTTCTGACCAACCATAGCTAATTAACTACAAGCTGGAAAAGCATTACAGCATTGAAATGTCTAATCAAAATGGCATAAAACCAAAACAAAACAAAACTCTTTCTCATAACAGCTATCATTGCCACATTTCTTCAAGTGACTTGTTTGACGATTTGTATTTTATATGTATTTGTTCTGTTTATTTTACCCTAAATATAGAAACTTTTGCTAGGATTTTTCCACTGACCATGTTCATTCCCAAGTATATCTCTATATATACATAAGAAAAGATGTTCTGCTGGTTATACTCTCATTTTCATGTAAATGTAGCTCCTAACTGCCTAAATACATTAATTAAGCTGGAAGCAAACTCAAAAGCCAAAAGCTAGTTAATGAACGTCAGCTTCATTCGATACATGAGAATATCAGAAAAGCACTTACAGACATCACGGTCTGTCAAAGCAGTGACAAAATAAAGCTCAGAATCTAGATACAAAGTCTTTCTCATTAGCAAGAGATCTATTAATGGATTCTATCCCCTGAATTTACACCATCAGGAAAAGACTCTTTTTAAAGCATTTCCTGGTGTCAAATTAATACTTTTTTTTCCCTTGAGCTTCACATAATTGTCTCAGACAGTATTTTCTGCAGGCTTTCAGCTTGCCACATCTAGCAGCTATGGAAGCTAGAAAGTCTTAACTTTTCTGACTGTGCTCCCATGTCTCCTTTTGCAAAGCTTTGGATAAAAGAAAGCCTGAACCCTCTCCTTACAGAGAATTGATCGACCACAGCTTTAACAAACAGCAGCATGCGAGTGGTTCTAGAGAGGATGTGGTGGAATGAGGCTAGCACAATGAACAAGGAAAACTCAATAACGAACTGCAGGCATACCTGAAGATAATGCCTTCGGGGTTATCTACTGTGACTATTCAGCATCTCTTTCCAGAGCCAAAAACATTTTAAATATTGTGAGAAAATACTAAAAAAGCAGTTGTATTCCCTTGCAGGTTTACACAGTGGGTAGGTGTTTTGTAACAGCCCTCATCAGTAATTTTCTTTCTCTCACTTTTGTTTAGTACTGACATACAAAGAGTCTTTCATGAATACCAGCAAAGAGTGCATATTGCTAGAACATTTCGGTGATGATAAATTATACATTTCAGTATTTGCAGAGTCAGGTAGCAAGGAACCAATCTCAGACTCATTGTGGGTTTGTAGCTTCTTGTGCTGTTATAAAAAAGTTTGGTCCATGGGCTAGCTGTACAGCTACCTTAAGCCTTATCAGACAAATGAATTTCCTGTTAAAACAAGACTGAATTTCAATAAAAGAATTACCTGTGCTTTTGTAACCATCCATAGCAGCGAAAAGATCAACCACAGGCCTGGAAGCTAGGAATTCCTCTATTCTAAAATTTCCACCAATTTCACAGAGAAGCCACAAAAGATGATATTTTTAAAAATAGACCATCACTGGTCTGCATATTTTCAAAACCAGCCTGTGTAGCTCTTGATTTGTGGAAACAAGATACATGATGAAGTTGATGATAATTACGGGTTCTCAACAACTTTAATGATGAGGTATTTGTTTATGTACCATAAATCTGATTACAGAAGTCTAAATATAGGTCTTCAGGTCCAGAAACTCTGGACTTTGTTTTCTTCTAAAGAATTGCTTTATAAGAGTAAAAGAGAAACTTAAAAAAAAAAAAAAAAAAAAAAAAAAAAAAAAAAAAAAAGACAGAAAAGGCTAACAAACAAAATCTAGCAGAAATAAAGAAGAAACAATAAAAAAGATGTTTGAATTATAAATAAATGCAGTTCTAATGCTTCAGATCCCAGCAGGAAGTGAATAGGAGCTAGAGATCACAGTTAAACACACCCTGTACATGAGATTTGTCAGGTAATGATTATACACATAATTGGAAGAATAATAACATCAGTCCAATTTAAAATTCCCTGGCCCAGCAATTTAGTGTCAGACACATTCCAGACATCTCTCAGTGCTGATCACAACTCAGTGTATTTGCATATGCAATTACTGAATTTACATTTATATGTTACTAAGTACATAGGTAATTATATGCAAAACTATGTTTGGTACTTGAATATGTGTTTTAAAGAGGCTCTTGATTGTGTAACTCTTAGTGTGGAAATATAATGGTGGATTTCAAATATTCAGGGAGTTTTGGCCTTCGCAGTCCGTAAGATAACAATGAAAAAGAGGTAGCGATATTGTCGCACATGACATAAAGAAGATGGTAAATCCCAGACCAAAATCCCTGCCAAACCAGAGGGTTCATTTTAGGAACTGCATTCATCTGGTGACAGTAACTGGTACACACTCTGCCCTACTGTGTAGATTAATTACATACAAGGCATTGCAAAGACATACTGTCCCCATAAGTGCTGTCTGACTGATGATGATGTACCTTTGTGTGCCTGTGGATCAGCTAGACGGTAAATTGGGTGCATACTCTATGATCCTGTCTGTTTCGCTGTTACGGCTGCTCAGGTACCGACGAACAAACTTATCGCTCTTTCTAAATGGGCTGGTGACAGCACCACGATATTACCCTGTGCTCATTTTCTCAATAAAGGCAGTTTTTGCGGGCTGCGTGTGGTAGAGATGCAGCAACACTGTGCACAGCAAACACACAATTCCCTGGTGCAGCTGCATGGCATGTGCACCGCACGTGCATTTGCACACCCTGGCCTCCTGTCCCATGCCACACCCACACAATGCCAGGTGTGCTGGAGGTGTGTCTGGGTCCTGTGTCTGCTCTTTTATGCCAAACAAAGCGACAACAGACTCAGGTCTCTGCTGCCTAATGCAATGATGTGAAAAGCACTGCCTCTTGTAGCTCTTTGAGCCCTTCTACTATGCCACTAAATGTACTTAACAGTTTAAATAAAAGCAAACATTTAGCAGACAAAAAAATGCAGATGACACTGGGTTGATACTAATGGATTAAAGGTTTTACATCTCCATATAACAGCCTGACTAAATAATTAAACAGAAACAGATACATATTTACCAGGGAGTCTTTAAAGTTGACTTGTGAAGATTTTCTTAAGATAGTCCCTAATCAGCTCTGTTAGATTATTTTATGAGAAGGTGAACAACTTGGTAGGGCTGAAATTGTCCACTTGCCATTTTTCTTAAGAAACCAGATTCTCCTGGGGAGCACCAAAAGATTATCAAGCCAGTCTCTGAGAAAACTCCATATAGCTTCACATGAAGCCTATACAAAATCAGGATAGTAATCCTTACCAAATGCATATCCCATGATAAACTTGCTTCTCAGGCCAACCATGTAGAGAGGAGTTTTAAAAGAGGCCACAAAATAATTAAGAGTTTTCATCATACAACTGTACTATGAAAGTGGTTGTAGATTAACAACTCAAGTTTTTGCAAACCTTAGGGTAGTTTGTACAGGTCAGGCTTAGTCCCTGTCCCTGCTGAACTGAGCTCGGTACTCTTGCAGAGACACAAATTGTGGGAGGTTTGGGCTGAATCAACAGAACAGAAATAATAGGGATCACAGATCACAGAATATTCTGAGTTGGAAGGAAGCCACAAGAACCATGAAGCACAACTCTTAGGTGAATGGCCCATATGGGGATCGAACCCACAACCTTGTTTTTATTAGCACGATGCTCTGACCAGCTGAGAAAATCACAGGGTTATTAGAAATAACAATAAAACAGCATTATCAGTTTTAAGAACAATTTGACTGGAGCTATAACGTAGTCAAGAATACTTGCCTGAGCTCAAAAAGAAGCTACAGGCTTGTTGAGAAATAACTGCACAGATTATGTCATGGAGACACAGTAATGTCAGGAAAAGCCTGACTAGGTAATAATTATGTTTCACGTCAGCCTGAGTTTGATTGGTCTCTCAATTTCAATTGAAGTTAAGTAAATTAGAATGGAATTGGAACCTCTTTAAACACCAGAGAAGTGAGGCTAATCCTGTTTCCAGGGCTCCAATTGTGATTCTTAAGGTTTTCTTGTAAGTTGTTTGTGAACTCTCCACAAATATCTCATGAGAAAATCTGTCATGGTCTATAATTCCCTGAATACATCCAGAACTATGTTCTGCTATTCACAAAATTGTGCCAAATATTCCTTTCTGTTTTGCTCCTAAATATAGCTGAAAAGAGGGTATAAACAGGCAGGAGGGACTGGCAAGCAAGAGTCCCCTGAGCTAAAGATGCTGGTAAATATCCATGCTACCCTTTTCCTTCCCTGTCCTAAATTATGCTCTCAGGGTTCTGAGGTTCAGTGCCAGAGCATACATTAGCAGCATATTTATTCTCCTATACTCTTCTTGGATATATAAGCTGAAACAACCACAGAGAAAATGCTTGGATGTTGGCATTTTTGGAACAACCCTGGCAGGCATCCTGCTTAAAAGGTGATTTGTATTTTACTAATTAATTCATCGGTAGTAAATGTGCTTTAATGACAGCATTTTTGGATGAGGCTCAGAATCTCATTAGCCTTAATCATATTAACCTAATATAGTTATTTATATCAGGCAGAACAAAGTGCAACACTTCACCACAGGATGTTCTTCTTTAAAGGTAATACCAGTGTCGGAATTAAAGGAACCTGTAATACTTCTTGCTGGTTGAGCCATATGGAATGATAATGTCAGACTAAGACAAATTCACCATCCCCATTACTTAAGGGTTTCCCTGAACAAAACTGAGCATGCTGGTTGAATGATTTGTCCTTCCAGTCTCTTAAAGTCAGAGAACACTGACGTTGCCACTTTCATACCAACTTGTGCGAAACTTTAAACATGGTTGAAGACACCAAGCCGACAATGCATTGCATAATGTTAAGTTTGTTTGAGCTTGGATCAGATGATCTCCCAGATGTCTAAGTGATACGGTGATTTTGATTTCCTAGATCCAAAAAGAAGGCTGGAGTGGGGATGAGAAGAGTAAGAGGAATCTAATTCCAGATGATAAAGAAGCAAAGCTGACAAACTAGGTTAAGGCCTAAGTTTTCTAAAAGATCGTTCCTCGTTAGTAAATGTTACATTACAATTTGCTCATTGACACATATCACAGACATAAACATGCCATTTGTTCTGTATCCATACTTTGTTCAGAAGCAGTTTCTCAGTTAAACGAGGCTTACTTAATTGCTAACACCTAAATATCAAAGATAGAGTAAGCACTTTAATCAGGTTTACCTTTAAAAAGTAAGTGGAAGCTTCAGGTAACCCAGTTTTCAGCAATCCAGCACTTATACACTGTGCAGTATTTGCCATCAAGCCCATTAAATCTATGAAGGCCAAAAGGTCTGTAATACAAGCGTCTTTTAACTGCCCATCATAATGGTCTCATTTTGTTGAGTGTTGCCAGTAAGCCAGTGAACTCCTAGTGATTGCTCCACTCCCTGAGATGTTTTCAGCTCCTACATTTGGAGTGCTCAAGGAGGGAGAGCTCTCTGAGTGACCTGCCTTTTGTGTAGCAGCTGCCATGACACCAAAGAGTAAGTGCATGTGTGTGTGTGTGTGCACATGTATGATGTACTGGCTATAAGGGCAAAGCATTCATATCGAGAACCTCAGTTACGAATCCATCGTTAACCTTCTAAATAAATGCCTTAATTATGGAAAGAAAAATACAAATCAATAAGCTTAGCACTGCATCACCATTATAATGGAATTTAACATAGTATGAGTGTCTGTCTTTAAACATTTAGGATAGGTCTTTTAATACCAGTAAGCCTTGAAGTAACCAAATTAAGCATTCAAATTCTTCCTGCAGCTTTGAAAATCTCATGTCTAAGTTTGTAAGCCCCAGACTAATATTTGTGAGACACCCAGCTACCCAGAGGACAAACATTGTTTGAAAGCTTTGGAGATCTAAAAATTAACTAATCAGCTAGGAGTAACACAAAGGTGAACTGGAAATAACCTTCCTGTAATACAGTCTTCCTTGTTCCTCTTTCCTTGTTACACATGAATAAGTTTTTCATTCTTCCAGTTGGAAAAAACCCCAAGTCTCTAAAGTGTTTCTCAACCATAATCTATACTGTTCTGTCTATTTTGGAAGAAGGAAGAAGAAGCCAATTTTTCATGAAGAATACTGACTCTCTAGTACAGAAAGTGTTTGATATAGTTTTGAATGTGTTGAGTGACATTTTATGAAAGTTTTCCCTGTTAAATTTCCAGCAAAGCCTAATGTTTCACCATTTCATTTTTTACATTTGTTAACTTTTTTACATGTGTTCTGTGTTTTATTTTAGCAGGTCAAGAAACAGAGAGCTAAGTGACAAGGTAGAACTGACACAAACCTTCAGGCAACATGATAAAAAACCAGAGCAAAATAATGGCCTTGTAAAACTGCATTCAAGATTGGCACAACAGGTCTGTTCTTTGACCCACCACAAGAGTCAGATGTCTCATTATCATCAGAGTCTTTGCTCTTGAGCTAGATCTTCAAACAGATTTGCAGGGAGAATATTTCTGAATCTTGAACAAGGGAAGATTTTGAATAAGTTAGCTCATCACTGACTCTCTAAGTAATTTTCCACTCATCTTGTCCAAAGCTGCACTTATTCTAATGAGGAGATATCATGGGAAAAAAGTCATGGTGCCTACTGTGCCAGTTGCTAAACTGAAACAATGAAAGATGTACAAATTCTGGAGACTGTGGTCTCTTGCTGCTTCTGTCTTCACCTTCAGTGCTCCCCTCACTCTTAAGGGCACCAGCGTCCTGTTTGGCCTCTGCATATCTCTAGTGTTTTTCACATTTGGAAGGCATCTACCTGGGTGAAATGGGAGCAAATAGAACTGCCATGTGTCAGGGTGGAAAGCAGGAGAAGGGAACTTCCTACCCTGCAGTCAGACTTTATATATGGCCACAGCTGCAGGCCAGTGTCCTCACTAAAGGCTGGGAGAAAGCTGAAAGCTGAGAGTTCAGTGGCAAGCCTTCAGCAGCCGGTGCACACAGAGTAACAGCTTGCTCTTCTCTTCCCAGTTCCCACAGGGGTCCTAAGCACATATAAATTACCTGTTTCTCCCTGTTCTACTCCTACAGTCCTTGCTGGGTTCCAATTCCTCCTGCTCGATTCTTCCAGCCTGGGGAGGGTGGCTAAGTGCAGTGCCGTCTCTCTCCTGCAGTGTTGTGTGTGCTGCAGCTCTCTGCAGCCTGCACAGCATGGCCAGGCAGGCCTTGGGGGAGCAGCCCTCGATTTTGCAAAGAGAACTATTCAGTGGTTCAAGCAGCGAGCCCCAAAAGTGAGGGGTTTATTTCTTTAGAAATAATAATGCACAGGCAAAGTCCACCCGAACATTAATCTACAGAGTAATACATTTAAAACCCCTCCCTTCTTTCCCTTGAGTGCAAGAACTGGATTTCTGTTTTGTGTGTTTGTCGTGCAAGAGCTAGAAATGAAACAAATGTACTGTTGGCCTGCATTGAGGCTTAGAAAAACAGCAGGACACTTAGAGACAATGGCAAGCAGCAGCTAAAGCAAGCTGCTCCGAGAGCCAAGCTCTTCTGCAACAGCATTCAGACCAATGGCTGTCCAATTACTCAGAAAGGAGAGTTAAGAGAAGGTAAAGTTCACAGAAATATCTGTTCAGAGTGCTAATGCTTACCTCTCACAAGCTTTTCCTTGCCTACTATTGCTCCTTGTTTTGGCCATAAAGTGAGGGAAAAGCAGTTGCTTCATTTTATGTAACAATTTCTTGAAATTCTGGCTTACAGGAGAGCACAGCAAGGAAGACACAAGGCAGCTCAGACACAGGCATTCAAGCATGATTTGCTTCCATTCTATATGAAACTATCTGTGATGTGCCTTGCTATGCTGTGAATGTGGTTTCAATCATCAGGCTGCTGGCAGAGTGCAGTGTAACGAGAATTGGTCCGAGGAGGGAAGCTGTGTTGCTGCCTGTTCGGTGAGCTTGTATCCACCTGGTGAGTTCCAGCGTCTCCAAGCTAAAAGGCAGACAACTGTAACAAACCTGAGTCCCAGATGACCTGAGTCTGTCTTGTGATTCTTTGAATCTGGGCTTTGGTGGACAGTCAGCAACCAGATGACGACAGTGTTTCTAGAAGTGCTCCTGCTTTATTCCCTCTCCCGCTGAGTTGGGTGGGCTGGTGACAGGGACAGCAGCTGTAACAGCCCCCTGTGCTTTGCTCCACCATGTCCAACTGCACAAAGCACTCTGATCCAGCTCTGCACCTTCTGCTCCAGGCAGGCCTCAACCACCTCAAATGGATCTGGCAACAGGGACTTCTTAAGGGCAGCAGTGCCAGATTTTAGCTGTCTGTGAATTCCCCAGTGCTGCCCTGCAGGAATCCTGTTGTCCATCAGAGTAGATGCTATGTCCTTTTTGTAGCAGCATCTGTGCAATGCGGCATTAGTCAAGCCAAGATTGCAGCCATTCTTTATTCTTTAGATTAAGTTTCTTTTTAATTTTACAAACATACCACTCATCTGTGCTACATCTCTGCACCTTTCTTCTTTATCATAGCACCTTTCCCAACAGAAAGTTGTCAAGAAGCCTCTGACCAAGGAATCCAGGGACATTTCTGTCCTTTTACCCCTACTCATTTAAAAGGGAAAACCAAAAGCATGTCCTTTCTCGACCAAGAAACCTCGACAATGGCAGACCTTTCAAAAGCAAAGCAACTTGAGAGTGACTGCTATATACAGAAATTGTGGTAGATAAGGATACATAGTTAAAATACCCAGAAGGATTACAAAGCCAGACCTTTGTCTTCTGTGGTAGTAAAAACTGAAATTCCCTGCTGGCTCGCTAACAGAGTTATGTGGTGCTGGCTGTCAGTCCCTCTCCTCTGGAGTGTGCCCTACTGCTATCTAATTGCAAGCTGTAACCTTTGTGAATCATTGCCACCAGTCTCACTGAGGCCAGTGGCTTAGTAGGATTCAAAGAGTAATTAAACATTTATGTAGATAATTAGGCAATCCACAGCTACATTAGATAGGTCAAGATTGTAATTAGGGATAACTTTTCATGCTTCAAGGTCTTCTAGCCTCGATCCATCTGATGGCTTGTGTTTATGCAAGCAAACAGGTAGGATGGTTGAGTACCTAGTTTGAAAAACAGTCCTTAATGATTGTTTCACTCAGGCACTCTCAGCTTGGTTTTCATGATGCGTTTCACAGCTTCTGGCTCCAAGATTGTTATCAATAGCCCAGATGCTGCCTCGAAGCTTAGAGGGAAAAGTAATGAGTCTTTCAGACAGACCATCCACAATAGACTAGGTTCAGATCTCAGGCTCACTGATGCAAATTGAAACAACTCACCAGGCTTTAAAATTCAGAATTGTTTGGCTTTGGAGCCAGGTAGCTGAGAGCTGACTCTGGCTAAAAGGATACAGTCCTTGGCAGCACTGAGGATCCAGAGCCTGAGGCTGAGAGGACCCTGTGCTGCCATGGGACTGCAGAATTCCTCTCCCACAGATGCCAGAAAAAGTTTTTTTTAGACCCACACTCCTTTGCCATCCTAATGGGCACATTCAGGCTGAATAATAAAGAGTTTTTCTTCATGGGAAAACAGCATTCAGTTTGTGAACTTAGAGGGAATTGTTTGCTACATTTACTGTGGAGGTGAACAGTTCACTGGAGCTTTCATGCTCACCCAAATTCACCCACATGGTATTACACGGATTACTAACAGCAATTCTTATTTTTTTAATTGTGTGTGCACAAACCAGACATTAGACGTTCTGCTATAAATCCGAGACTGAGAAGAGAGGAGACATTTTTTAAATTCATGGTGGGAAAGGTCACAAAAAGTTTAGCATTTTACACAGAGAGGATTCAGACTGACTGTAAAACAGAAAAGAAATAAAACTGTTTCCTTTTTCCCTCCCTCAACTCTGTGTGCTATAAACCTATGGAAATCCTAGGATGGTTTTGTTTTTTTAAATGGCTCTACAGTTCAAGATGTAGGAACCCATTTAGCTCTGAAATATAGGGGAAAAAAATAATTTCTAAACTTGTCATCATTCTTTCCTATCTTTCTTTTTGTATTTACAACTAAGGTACACTGCCAGTTTTGTGCCCACGGTTTTCAGCACTTTATCAAGAAAGATAAATACGCAGATTTCTGTAGAAAGCAAACATGACTTTTGGTCACACCTGTGTAAATCCGGTTATAATTCCAGAGAGATCAATAGTGGAACTCCAGCTTTTCACCTCTGTAAATGACACCAGAAGCTGTGTTGTACAAACCTGCTTGAGAGAGAAGTGATTTATACAGAAGATAGTTTGATGTCACCTTTCTTTTCCCCCTGCAACTTACATGTGTGCCTGTGGATTTATAAAGCCCTGATGGAAGGAGCAAAAACTGCATGACAGCTTGTGAGGAGAGACCCTCTGCAGAGACACATCCAGCTTGGCCAGTGAAATCTATCTGTGTGGCACCTGTTAGTTACGCACAGCGGGACTGTCCATCATCCCTTGTAGTAGCTCTGCATTTCCATAGCACACTGCAGGGCAGGCAGAGGAGAAATTACTCTCTAACTACGAGACAGTGAATGAGAAATTTCTGTCCCTGTTTATGCTGTCAGACCACCACTCGGGATGCTGTACATCAGTCGGAGAGGGGGAAGGGAAGTTCATTTCACAGTCAGCTGACAAAGCTCTCAAGCATTTATCTTTGCTTTCTACCTCGTAAAATCCTGTAAAAATATTGTTACTGAATGTGAAATGTTGAAAGAGAAATGTGGAGTACCTCATGCCATTTAAAAGGGAAAATCTCCACATGGTGTAAAGAGAGTTTGTAGTAAAACAGAGTGTCTATCCATTTTGTGACCTGATGCCTGGATCACAAACAGATAGACAGCAATTTCCACCACTGAACTGAAGCAAAATGTCCTTGGGAATGCTTGCATTGACTGCTCTTGCGTGAGGAACAGAAGGAAAAAAAGAATATTGAGCACCCGGAAATATAACAGAAAAAAGCTGTCAGGTTCCTGTGGCTTGGAGAACTTTGGTTTATTATCATAATAATCACAAGGAATATGTAAGACTACATATGGTTTTATTGTGTTTTTCAGAAAGAGATGGCAGAATTCCTCTTAAAAACCTTCATCATACCTCACCCTCAAGACCATCCGAAGAACCCCAAAATTTTGCCCATCCTGCTGAACTGTTCTCTCTTCTGTCTTAGACTGATCATCACTGGCCGCTACAGCTCAGCCCCTCTGTAGCATCTCACACCTTTCCCTGATCATAATAGACTGTGACTTCAGCTCCTGGGATGACCAGGGACTCATCGTGCTGCTGTGCCATCTCAGTATGAAGAACTGATGGCTTTGCGTGCGGTTTTCTGTGGAAAGGGAATCTTGGTTCCAAAGTCAGTTACCTCCCCTGTAGCTGAGTGATAACTCCATCCAAAATTTAAACTATTAATCCAGCGCTTGTAACTAGTAATATATATTGGTATTCACGTGAGCAGTGCACTGTAAAGCTGGACCTCAGTATGGCTGCATGTCCCGGAGGAAGAAACAGAGGTACGATGGGCAGTGGTGGCACTGTTTAGGGGAGATGGGTGAATCTGTCCCAAATTCAGGACAAAGCACCTGTATTTTGAGGCACTGCCTCATTATCTCTCTTTCATTTTCTCTTATGACTTTATGAGGTAGCAGTGCATTACTATTCTAGTAAATACTAAACTTCTCAGAAAAGTGCAGTATTCCCATTTACCACTGGGAACTGAAGCTCAGAAAAAATTATGAAGCTAAGCAATGTATATGCCCTTCTCTAATCTTTACTTTTGACCCAAAATGAGAGTCAGAAGGTGGTCTAGAATAGAAATCATGGAAGCTGTGAAGAGTATTACCGAGAAGGAAAATGTAACTTCAAAGCAGTCTTTCTATGTTTAGCTCTTAGCTAACCCATATGTCATGAGTCAATGCAAACACACTTTGTTCTGTTATTGGAAGGAAACTGCATCTGTGTCAGTGGGAATATTATCTGCCTTGAAATCTCTGATTTTCTGACAGATAATCAAATAAACAAACAAAATGACTGGAAAGAAAGGGATTACAGAAGTGATCTTGCTACTGCTAACTGTTAATGTTAATTGAAGTGTAGCAATTCTATTAATATCACACAGGAAAGATAGTAAAAAGTAATACAATTTTTGAAATACAAAAAGCTCTTTTGGCAAAATTAAATGCTATGATCTTCTAAGCTGTTTATTTGGTGACTGCTGAATAAGACAATGTGAAGCTTTCAAGTAAGAAAGGAAGCGTGTAGCAGGAGCGAAAATGCTATAAATATCCACTCAGTGTGATTCTGATAGGAACTATCAGGTTTTAACCAAAATCTTGAGAAAAACTACTCCAATTTGCCACTATCCTTTCATGTTCAAAGCATTGCTGGGGGGGGGGG
>VZTI01002396.1:755208-796719 GCA_013397865.1 Struthidea cinerea | reverse complement strand
GGGGGGGGGGGGGTTTCAGCAGCATGATACCAAAAATGAAGGGGGCATGAGATATAACTTGCACAATGTTTTTCCAAATGCAAACATTTGTATCAGCTGGTTTTGTTTATTCTTCAAATCTTCTCTCAGCCATATAAATAGCCTACGCCTAGAGTGCATTATTAGGATGTCTATGTGTCTTTTTTTATTTAGCTGTGAATTTGAGTTAAAACTATACCAGCTTTGTTCTTGTGGCTTATATTGTCACTAAAATCCCTTGATCAAAATCCAAATTCCTATAATGCTGTTGTGCATGTTTTGTTTGAGGAAGTCAAGAACTAAACAAGTGACACTCTCATGAAACCACTTGAATGCTGTGGATTAAAAAGCCTGATTTATGCATTAAAAAGGGATGACTGTTCTGATGGGCCTTGTCCAAAGCTCTCACTTTTATGCCATATACAGGCTTGGAGGATAGGTTAGAAAACAAAACCAGTAAACTTGCCTGAATTATAGGAAAAAGAATATGTAAAATTAATGTGAAAACATACTCAGAGAAATTAAAAAGTTTTTAGTTCTGCAGATATTGCTTGGTGGACTTTTATTATTATGATTTACTGTTTCTTATCATATATGAACCAGGAACTTTGCTACAGAACAAAGACATGATTTCTCTCTCAATGGACTGCAATCTAAGATCCAAAAAGTATCAGAAAATATGATCACCGAGGGTGGAGGCAGGTGCCAGGCATTTGGGCTGAAGTTGCAGAATTGGGACTAATTTGAACCCTGCCAGATGCAACAGAGGGTAAAATAAAAGAACAAAAATCCTTTCCTCCTCCCTTGTCTCCTCCTTACAGAGACAGCAGGAAGAAGTCTAGGAGCAGCAGAGCATGAATGAAAACAAAAAACCAGGTTACTTGGTCACTGAGGAGAGGCTAGTGTCACGCAACAAAAAGAGTGTTGGCAAAAAGGCGTCTTGTAAACATTGCAACAAACAAGCAGCAATTTAGAAGATATTTTGAACACAGAAAAAGAATCGGTGGGAGAATATTTAGTTAAATTGATAGGTAACATTTTTCACTTGCACTGGACCGTGAATGAAGAATCAGAATCCACTTACCAGGGAATTTTTTAAATGCAATTACTCTTTAAAAATTATTAATGCATTTAGCAGGATTTTCACATGATAAAAACATTTACCTAGTGAAAATGATCTGTCCTATTTGTGCTTACTGTGCACAAGGGACATATTTTTCTTTACAGTATATTTCCAATAATGAAATTAATGCCTAACTGCATATGATTGATTTTATCCTCCCAAGTTACAGAAGGCACTATGGGCAGGCATGGCAGGCTGATCTCTATTGGTCTTCTCTGTGGCTGTGGGCACTCCTGTAATGATGCATGGATAACCAGATGTAGCTCAGTTACAGCTCAATTAGATGTCACCATTAATCTAAACTCAGAAAACAGGTTATCAGCTGTAGCAATTTTTAATGGTGAGAGTTAGTATAAAATCCTTTAATTATATTTTGTTCTGTCATATATACCAATTAGCAACCGCATACAGAGATACAAGCGCTTAGAGAGCACAAAGACCACAAGATGTTTCACAGTAAGTGAAACTCATGCATATGAAAACACTAGGTTTCTGTCTTTGGTTCAAGTATCACTGGGACTTCTTCTGAAAACTGGGAAATATGCCCTCACCAAAGGATATAAATAACAAATGCCCCCTACCCCCTCCTTCCTCTTAGCTTTTATATCTGGGCAGATGTCATATGGTATGGAATAGTTCTTTGAAGAATTTGGGTCAGCTGTCCTGGTTGTGCCCCATCCCAAGATTTTGCCTGTTCCCAGCCTATGCGTGGCAGGGCAGAACGTTGAAGAGACAGGCTGGTGCTGTGGGAACACTGCTCAACAGCAGCCAAAACACTGACGTGTTATCAACACCAATGCACCTCAAAATTCCACAAGGGCTGCTTGTGGGGAAAGTTATCTCCATCCCAGACCCAATTTGTCTCTTGGATATCCAACCTGCTCTCTGCAAGGTGGGCAGTTTTGTAGCCCTTTTGCCTTAGCTGCTCTGTTTGCCGCAGATGCTGTTTCTCAGGGCTGAGAGAAGCAATGCAACAGGCCAAAATCTGTATCCACACTCTTTGCAGTGACTGTGATACTGACCCAGAGAACAAATATTTAACATCTGAACATCCCCTAATAACACCGGTATTTTGGATGACGTGCTGACTTGATGATGTGGAGCCTCCTCTCTGTTTTACTTCTTTTCACACAGCATTGGTCTGCGGTACCTTAGCAGATTCTCAAACCGTGCTCATAGATACATCACTGAATTTTTAAAATTCCGTTCACACCAGCCACTTAGAGTGTGTTTCTGTGGTACTGCCAAGGAGAGCAGTCTGGAGAAAACTCTGTGTGTCACTGAGGTTTGAGAGAGTTTAGCCAGAATTACTGGGAAACAATAAGGCTCTGTTGAAAAAGCGTTGGAGATGTGAATTTCACTCAGTCACTCTTGTATACTTCAGCTGAAAATAAGCTGAAAAGCCCCTTCCTGAGCCTAATTAAATAAGCTTGACATTAAAGAACTCACCACGCGCCTACAGTGAATGTAAACACACACAAGCGTATGGGTATGTATATATATACTTTTATATATATTATATATATAATATGTATAATAAGTGTGTATATATATATGTATATATATGGTCCATCCTGACAGTCTTGCAAAATATTTTTGAAGCAGTGAAAAAACATATCAAGCCCAACAGGCCATTAATGTCTGTTCTGACAAATATTTGCTACTAAATGCAGTAGAGAGATGAATTAGTGAAGTTTCCTGTCCTGTGTGCTGGTAGAGGCCAAATTACATGATGTCGAAGTTCCAGTTGGTCTTAAAATACATTACTTAGCTCAGTAGGATTAGAGTGACTTAGATCACCTCAGGATTTGTCCCTCTGCCTTTGTTAGAACTAATTCACCACAAGGTATTTTTTTAATTTCTGCTCCCTCTGCCCTTCCTTGCATGCTTGTGACAATTCAGAAGTCAGCTTGTTATGTACTCTGATTTATTATGTACTCAGAAATATTCCTCCTATGAGTAACTCCTGGGCTGGCCCAGCCTTGCTGCATGGTAAGCATTTGCTATTCAGAAGCAGACAGGAGTAGCTGGTCACTTAAATCACATGGTGAATATAAGCTACAAGCCATTGGGAGACAATGCAGGCTCCAGAGAGAGTTGTTAGGGCAGGACAGCCATTTCTGAGAACAGCAGCTCTGTGCTGTGTGTGTGCCACAGCCCATGGCTACAGCCTGACACAGCTGAATTTTCCACTCCCTTCCTGTCCCTGAGGAGCCAGCGTGGTGGCAGGGTCTGTGTTTTGGAGTTGGAGAAATGTGTCTCCCATGCTATCCCTGCAAATGACCAGACATGCAATGCTGCATCAAGGAGATAAATGCCACATCAGCTGGCAGGATGCTGGAGCAGTCTGGATCAGGCTTCCTTGACATAGAGACAGGAATTGGCTGGAGAGTGGTTTGGGAGTCAGAAATTAAGGGGCTGTAAGATAGCAGAGCACTGAAATTACAGAATGCCTGATGCTGGACAAGGAATACCAGTCAGACCTGGCAGAAGAAGGGGTCTGGCAGGAGGAAGAAAAATTACATCTGTCTGAAGACATTGAGCAAAGGGAGGGACTGGCTGGTTAGGGGCTGGGAGTGTGGGAGGAAGACAGGCAATGGCCTGAGGTGGGAGATAGTCTTAAAGTGATCACTTCTTAAAGCAACTCAAATGGCATTAATGCAAATTTGTTACCCTCTATCAAAGGGAGAATGGAAGGTGTGATACTGAAATGAACTAGTATGCAGCTCTAGGGAAGGTGATTGTCCATGGCTGTTGTCGCAGAGTGAGCAAAACGTAAAGGGAAAGCATCAACACAGGGGACAAAATGAAGGAAGTTTTTTGTTAGACTTGTACTCTACACAGGCAGGTATAAATGACCATGTAACAGCTCACAACAGCAAAGAACTCACTCAGAAATGTCATAAATAGATTAGAACATGTCATTTCCTGTTACAGTGAATTATGTCAATGTGTTTTTCTTACTAGTGTCAGTAAAAAAAAGTGCATTTTTTTCTAAATTTATATTCTGCCCAAACACTTTTTTCTGCTTTCTTGCCTTGACTTTAATTCAGTGCTTGTATTCCACTTGCTGTTTCAGCTGGAAGTCTGCAGCAACCTTGATGAAAGAGGTTTGCTCTCTGTGCGCACCCTTATACGCAGCCACAGAGATTGCCACTGCACACACACCCTGGGACACAATAGTTTTACGCACAGGATGCTCTGCCTGAGCAGGGCAGGTCACACAGCCCTGGCCTTGGCAGCATCAGCTTCAGGGAAATTTTTAAGGAATAGGTTAGCTGCTATCAGTCAAACTCAAGTATCCTGGAAAAGGAAATCATAGTCCCTACTTCTGCATCAGGAAGGAATCTCCCATCCTGAGGAAGAAAGATTAGCTTAACTGTGTGTGCAATTGCTCAGGAACAACTTCCCAAATTACAATGCATGAAAAGATCCCAATATAGTACATTATGGGAGTAAGAGGACAGGGCTGCATGCAGATTAAAGCTCACATTCATTATTGTTATTAAGTCATCTATTTTTAGAAAAAAAACCCCTATTTTACATGAATCAAAAGCACAGCAATGTTAAAATACATTAAGCAGAAATTTGAATAATAAAGGTCATATCTGCGTATGTCTCAGAAATAATAATGTAGTGTAATGACAATATGTGATTAAATATAAAAGTGTTCTGTGTTGACAGAGCTGGCAACTGACTATACTTCCTTAAATCTTAATTGGATAAACACACACACATAAATGAAAACCAACTATGTACGCCGGACCCCAATTTACAGGAAAATTTGTTGACTTGTAATTCTTGCAGTAATGGGTAATGCTGGTAGGTATGAATCAGATACCCAAACTTTCCTTAAACAGTTGGAAAATCTTGGGAAAACATACATGGAAAATTTTTAAAAAGAACACAGAAGCAGTGGGTAGTATAGAAGAAAGTTCATTGCATAAGGAAATTGCTGCTCAACAAAAATAGGAACACTGCAGAGTGAAAGAGGACACAGAACTTATTTATCTTTTGGTCCATTGAGTCTTATCTTTGTAAGAACAATAATGAGGCTGTACTTCCCCTTCACCAAATCTTTCTCCATTCAAAGATGATTATTTATTTGGTTGAACTAAAAATGAACTGACTGAAGAAAAACTAAAGGCAACCTGTGCAGAAGGACTTCCATATACTTGTGCTCCCTTCCCATCATGGATAATTCTTCAGAGAAGGGCTGAAAGAGATCAGGCTGATGTGTATGGGCACACACCATCAGTCAAAGGGTGAGACGACTTCTGACTATTTCCTCACCAGCTCTCTTTTCGGCTGAGATCCTGCCTGAGTTACGAGAGTCCAGAGCAGCCATTGCAGTTCCAGTTCAGACAGACTGGCAGAGTCTGGCATAATTAGGCACAACCATGCACACATGGGACCATGACACCAAAAATATGTATGGCCAGGCCTGAGGGTAGACAAGCTCTTTGAGTGAAATCTTTCAGGAAACAGGGTCACTAGTCTGTATTAAAAAAATTGATTTGCCATTAGCTCCCGGAAAAGCAAGAAGCAACATGAACCATGGGTTATTACCCTGCCTACAGTGTGCATTTTCTAAAGAACCAGCATCCTTGTTTCCACACTGAATGTTCAGATTCCTGGCCTTATCCTTCAGAGGAACAGGCACTGGTCACAGAAGCAGAGAACCAGACCACTCGCCTGATACCTTGCTCTGTTCCCAGTGTGTGTTTATTACACTGCAAAGTGTCAGCACAGTCCTCCTTGAGTTCCAGTCCCTTGTCTGTAAAACATGAGAAATAATCATAAAGTGTCCTTCTTCCCACACTTTTCCTTCACTACCTATCCTGGTAGTAATCTCTGCCAGGCGGTCTGTTGCACATATCTTTAGAGAAATTAGTACAAAGAGTCCCTTGTCTTGGCCAGAGCTGTCTTAACATAAGTAAAAATACTAGACTTGTAAAGATGCTCCCTCACGTCTATTCAGATAAGCACTATGAAAGCAACTTCCAAAGGCATTCAAGGCCGGGAATACACTCTCCTTTTGCTGGATAAATGACATTTTTTTCAATGTGAGTTCAAAATGTCTCGTACAGTCTCCCTTTAATTTCAGAAATTGTATTTTCTTCCTTCTTAATTAGCAAATGTTAGGACAAGAACTTTAAGATGGAAGGTATGTACCTAATGCTTGTAACAGCGCCAATGGCTATTAGGGCTGTCTGATTAAAGAAGCCATAGTTCTTGATGATAAATTGCTACAAGTCTGAGATAAGGCAAAGGCACCTCCAAAGAAATTTTTCATGTCATGGAAGAGGAAGCAAATTTGAGAGTGGACATTAAGGATTGTTATTGGATGCTCTTTTTAACCAATGGTAAAGGAAATTAATTAATTGTTTTTCATCAGTATGCAGTAATTTAAATCAGCTGGATTGGATAGGAAATAGATGCATGAGAATTTGGCTCAAAATTGGAAAAAAATAAAAAAAAACCCATGAAGTATTTTTACTACAGATGACGTCACAGTATGGTGCCTGCAATGACTGTGTGAAAGCAAAAATTAAAAAATGAATGCAGTGGCTAAACACTGCACTATTTCATGTAATGACATTGAAAATGTGCTTTCTGCTACATCGCCTTTGGAAGAAACACATATTTTACATTAAAAACCCCCCAAAAAACTGTATTAAAACTAGCCTGTAATTTCAGATGGAAAGAGGAAACAGTCTGATGGAGATGATGACGCTGCAAGTTGTAAGAAATTAAAAGCCCAGTTCCTATCATAAAACCTTAAAATTCTGAATTTGTGCTGAACTGGATCAGAAATCCCTCAGAGAGATGAATGAAGGGAATAGAAAAGGGCATATCTCAGAGACTATTTCTTATGATTTCATGAATCATTCAAGAGACATAGGTAGAAAATACAGTCCCTTCTGTGAATAACCATATAGGGAGTTATCTTTTCCTCTACATTGCATAATCATTTATACCTTGGTAAAGTGTGTCCAGGTTTGTGCAGAAGACAAAAAAATGCAAGATCTCTGCTCTTGCTAACGGGAGCTTTTATATGTGCTTTGGAAAGTCCCAAATGAAGCAAGGCAAGGGATAACCAGGTTCTTGTCATGAAAACTTCAAGTAGTGAAAAATCATGTAGACATATTTAATTTCAGCTGTGCAGAATGAAATGTTGGAGAAATATTATTTATCCTGGTGGCCCACTTGTGGTGCCTTCTACCCACTGCTGCCAGTGCTTGGGAGGGAGTGTTACTCATTATTATAATTATTTAATAACTTGAAATTATTTTTATGGTATGGTAATATAGATGAGAAGGAACTTTTGGAGGTCTAACTGTCCTCTAATATCAGGGTCAACTTAAACAAGGCTGTTCAAAGCCTTGTCTAGATGAGTTCTGGATGTCTTGATATAGTGTATTGGGTGAAACAAAGAAAGAATGAAGAAGTATTTGCAGGTAAAAAAACCCCAGAATTAGAAAATAAATATTTTTCTTGGTTCATAGGCAGATAGTGTATGTGTGTTAGTATACACTTTGACCAGTTCCATAGATAATGTTTTTTGGCTGTAAATGAAAACATTTTAGCATGCCGTCCTCTACTGTGTATGCACTAATTGTCTAAACTGATGTGCTATGTACCTCAGTACCTCTACATCTTCTATAACCAACTGGTTTTTTCATTTTTGCTGTGCTTGAGGCTGTCTTTTAGCTAAGAGTTTCAAGAGGAGGGAAAAAAAAGGAATTCCAGTCTGGAGTGTCTCCTTCAAGTAGGTCATTTTAATAAGAGACAGTGGGGCACAAGCCCCAGTCAAGACTTTCACTAGATAAATGGGGTGCATTATGAAGAATTTTAGTCTGGTCCCCCTAGAAAGCTGCCTAGAGAAAACCAGACAGAATGTGTCCCAAAGAAATGAAAGGTGATTTTTTTTCTGCAAAATTCAGATGATTTATGAATAAATCTGTGAATTTTTAAGGTTTTTGAAGAGAAGTTGTTCAATAAGTTGGAATAAAAAATGTTTCAAATGGGAACTTTTTGGTTCAGATATAGCTTTGCTTTAGATGAGATTAAGCAGCTTAAATTCTAGTCTTTCACTTCAGCTGACGCTACATTTTATTAATCAAAACCAATATTCATTATATTTGTACAATGTCTAAGCCATAATATCTAAAAACAGTACAATGCTTCTTATGAGAACTCCCATAATAAAATGCGTTATTGATCTTCTTCAGCATAACATATGTGCTAATACAATGTAGCTTAAAAAATAATTTTCTAGGTTGTTTTAATTTTGAGCTGATTCTGTTTTGAGAAAATTATCTCCTTTTCTGGGTAGCTGTCTAGTGACTGCTTCTAGGTGTCTCTAGCACACCCTGGTAAGGCACATTGCTCATACAACCCTACCCAGTCTGTGACAATCAGAAACAGAACAAAGTAGCAGCAGGAATCCCAACTTCATCAAGCTCTATGAAAACTAATTTCTGCATCAGCAATTTGTTCCTACTTCTAGTGACAAGTGAGCAATGTCCTGTGTGTTCAACCTGTTACCAAGTGTCGCTCAACTAGAATGAAATGCTTGTCTGAGCAGAGAGCATGAGCAATAAAAATCCATCCCTCTTGAGCTGCACTTAACCCTCAACTAAAATTATGTGGGATTTAGGTGGCACATGGGCCTTGTGACCAGTGATGGACTGCAATGTTAACGGAGCTGAAAAGGCCAGAGTTTTCTGAGGAAAAGTCTCCATGACAACTTTTTTTGTTGTTGCTGTTGTAGTTTTTATTTTAATGCTATTTTGTTCCCTGCTGCTTTCACCAGGGAAACAGGACCTATGTAACCACATTGCCTTTCTACTCTCCTGGCATTCTCTCACTACTTACTGGCAGCTCTGAACCCATTAGCCAATTTCTATCAAACAGTCAGGCATTTGAGTTACAACATGTAAATTACCACAAGTTTCCAGAAAGTCAGTGACAGAGTTTTCTCAGTTTGTGCTTGGTTGCTCATTCTTTCTTCCCCTTTCTCATTTTCTTGCACTTTTAATTAGTAAAACAGCCAGACAACATGCTTAATAGCACAAGTCAGCAAATGCAGATACCTGTAAATTAAGTGTGAGCCTTCCTGTCGATTTGGCAAGCGAGCAGGCAGGAGAGCTGTAGCTGGGTGTAATGTGATTTACATCAGGAAAGGGCACAGTAGGGACACTCTGCAGTGAAGAGCAGCTCCACTGGTTCAGAAAGAACAAGCAAAGATTGAATGAGGAAATTTTCACATTAAAGTGCTGCATCTCCTACAGGAATTGATTGCACCATAATATATATTCAGAAAACAGGTTCTTGTTATTGTGTGGGGATTTGGAGCACTTCTACAGGACCTGCTGTAATAACACAAGTGATCTGTGACAGCAGAGTTATGGTATTGGCCTCAGGATGGGCCCTACTTTCTGTCGCTCTCTGAGCATGATGATCCATGGGTGGCTCCCAAATTGCAGATGGGGCAAAGATTTCCAGTGCCAGCCACTGTATTCATATATTTAATAACCATGAGACAGTGAGAAGCTGAGAATGAGTCACAGGAGTAGAAGCATTGCCATTAGTAAACAGTTGAAGGGCATTGTGGTGAAAGTGCAGTATTTGCTCTACATTCTCAACTGTAAAGAATAAGCCATGAATTTTCCACAACGCCTGCTTGTGGGTTTTCACTCCTCAAAGTCCTCGTTCAGAAGATCATCCCCCTTTCAACACATTTATTTTCCATCCTCAATGGAGGGTTTGTTCTTATTTTCAAGAAGAAGCCAGGTAGACTCCAAGCAGAGCCTCCTGCTCCAGGTACGGATTTGTCCATGAAGATGTACTCTTCATGCCTGTGAATCAAACACTGTTCCCTTAGTGTACCAAAGCACAAATGGAGCAAAATTAAGCTAAGCTGAGCTCTCTTTTTGTCATGAGTCTGGTGAACTAGCATATGGCTTTGCAGAAAATGTTACATATATAATCAACCTGTGGTTTTGTGATAAAGGTAACCAATTTTCTTTGTATCAGCTTTATCAAGAAAGATGGTCGATCTCCCTGTTTCAGTTGAATGTTCTATTGCTGACCAATAAACCTGTACTGATCATGAATACCAACTGTATAAACCTTACAAAAAATGAATGCATTGCATAATTTTCCTTGTGGCTTGATTAAAAAGGCTAAAAATTATTCAATACCTCACACACACTAAAAATTTATCAGAATTACTAACTTTTTTTCCTTTCCACCTAGACATTTTTACTGTTCTTTGCGCCTTTCAACTCAGTTCCCTATAAATTCAAAATGTGATGTTATATAAATCCTTTTCAGCTGGTGATGTTCACAACTGTACTAAAGGCATTAGCCTTATAACCCTGGAAATATCCACCTGAAGGAGCTGAAATTTGGCAGGTTAGCTACCTGCACAGAGAGTGGGGCATTATTTGTGCCCTATGTACCAGTGCGCCCCCATGTATTCCTTTCATTGCATGAGAACTGTATAAGGAGTAGGATGGACAGTCTACGGTGAGACAAAGAAACCTAGTCCACAAGAACAGGAAAACCGCAGCCTTTTTCAAAGACAGGTGGAAATTCTGATCCTACAGTATTCGGTAACTCTAAAAATATCCTCCACTCAGTACAACAGCAGAGCTTCCTTTCTCTTGGGTTAAAGAAGAGGTTTTAAGTTGCTCAGGTAAAAAGAATTATAGTGATGCTTTCCTAATCAGAGATAAATATCAGCTACTTCTGATCTCCTACATTGTCAGCTAAGTAATGACTCATTCTCTGCATTGTCCTCAGTATGTGAAGGACAACAGGAGAGCAAACCTTATCCACAGGTTCTGGTTACACTTAGGCATTTCCTGCTATCAGAGGCAGGCATTATGAAACACAGTTAGTGCATTCACAGATTAAAAGCAGAAACAGAGTCAGCAATTACAAAGGCTGTTGATACACTTGATTGTCCCATAGCATTTCAAGGCTGGATCACCTTGCTTGGCTAAGACAGGAAAGAGATGTTACAAGCATGTCTGCAGGTCGGTTTAGTGCCTGAAAACTAGTTCTTCTTTTAAGGCTTCTTTTCCCTTTATTTATACACATGATCTGCAACTTTCCCACCACAGGCAGGATAAGCTTTTTCAGCACACTTTTGTTTTCTCACCTGCTCTGACTGGACTGTCAGCAATCTTCCAGTGCCAGTGGTACACATGCAACCCAGCTCATCCTAATTCAACTCACATAAAAAACAAGTCAGGGTGTCTTTGTCTTGGGAGAGGGAGAACTGGAGGGCCTGCATTAATTTTGCTGCTTGGAAAAGTAAAGAAAAGAGATTTATTGGGCAGCTGCTATAAGGATAGTTACTTCGGGACCTGTGCTACCAATAAAATGCCTTTATGCAGCACTTCTGGCACCTGAATATGAAATTAGATTAGGGCTACAATCTGAGGAAAACCTATCCATTGCAAAAGAATGTAGCAGTAGAGATTCCTTGTGGTGATTCTTAAAAAGCTGTCCTTAACTGGTTCCTACCTATCCTATGAGTGCTCCTTCTAAATGGCACAAGCTAGACCTAGGAGGACTATCTGTTTTTTTAATGATAAATGCTAAGAGTTTAACAATACTTTGACATGTGTTGAATGGTCTGGTTCCACTCCTTCGCACCTAGCTCACTGCCTGGCAAACTGTGTCCTCCACTGATTCTCTTCCTACATGGGAAGAGAACAGCCCCCACAGGCCTACCTGACTGATCCTTTCACCTTTTGCTCTTGAAATTATCATGGATATTATGTTGCCTCCTCAATTACAATATTTGATTTCAGTTTTCCCGCTGTTTTGCTTCATTTAAACTCTGCACGGAGAACTACATATTATGTGGGTTTTAGCAATCTGGTATGTGCACTGTCATTCTTCTGTCCTATTGCATTTTACCCCCTGGTTTTAATGCATACCCTGTATAAAATGACTTGTGACATGGTGTGATTCATTTCAGAAATTCACAGCAAACTAAGCATACAACTGAATCCCGTGGTGTAAAAGTATGGATGGTTTAACACTGTGACTGAAAGTTCTTGCCTCTGCTGCTAGAAACTCTTTTATCCTTTCGTTTTTAATGGACCATTTTTACAAGACAAAAATTTCTGAGCCACTGAGCAAGTGGTGCTTTATATACCACCAACTGGAATATGTTCTGCTAGCAACAAAATGGGTTATGATTATTTGTATGCAAACATCCATTTATTTTCATTTAGAATAACCAATAGTGAGAGCAAGTAAATTTCCACTCAAATAGCTTTTGTTTTGACTTGAGGAGAAAAAGAAAGGAATTTTGATAATGGATGATGTGTTTACTGAAGTAGCGTCCCCGTTTCTGGCTTTAAATGAGGACTTGCAATTAAATAACTTCAGAGGAAGGTATTAGAAAAAAAAAAGTAACAAACATAATTTAACACTCATTTACTTTGGAAACGCTCAGAATTGTCAAATAGAAAGTAATGGCTTTATCTTGACAGGCTCTGAGTGGTCTTTCTCAGACCTTTGCTGCTTCAGGACTGAGCACTGAGAAAATACTTGAAGATGACCTTTCCTGACAGAAGCAACAGTCCTGCACAAGTCTAGATAATCAGTTATTTTCCTTCCTCTGGAAGAGTCAGCTTTGGCTGCTCATCATCCTGGAAGCTGGGTATGCAATTTGGTACTGTGACCAGGACAGACTGTGAATCCTGAGCTGCTGCGTATTATTCATAAAGGCAAAATTCCACTTTACCCATTCTAGTTATGGAATATGAGCATGTGTTTTTTTCTATGAGGACAACTCACCTCATGGAGGGCTAATACAGGCCTTACGCAATATGGAAGGACATTGAGCTTAACTTGTGTTGGGAGATGAAATTTCATGCAATGCTACTCTCTTGCTGTGCAGGGCTGCAGGGTTGATCGCTGCCAGCATTCTAATATGTCAGCTTACATTCAAGAAAAACTGTAAACAACTGTGTTTAGAAGAAGAAAAAGAAGCAAAATAAAACCCCACTTCTTTTTTGAAATTTGGTATTTTCTATATATACAATGAAAGAAACCTATCAATATCAATTCAAGATCAGATCATATAAACCGAAGTATCATATCATAGCAAGCCAATGAAAAAATGGTTAGTAAAACATTTCCTGAAAATACTTACTTTTTTTTTTTTTTCCCCAATGCTTTTCTTATTAAGGTAACAGTTTCCTTGGGAAAAAGGCCAATAATAAAAAAAGGTGTTCATTAAAATCCCGGAAAAAACATATCTAAACCTGCCTTCCTTCTCACTTTGATGGCATATATAATTGAGAACAGCAAAGGCTAGGTATTGACAGGAGACTCATTAGAAAAGAAATATGATTAAACCCAAGATTTATTGAAAATGATTCAAAACTTCAGGAAGCTATCTTTAGTGTGTGCAAATTAAGGTCTACTGTTCTGGTGAATTGACAGGACTGTACCATGCAGCAGAAGTACAGAGGCAGAACTCAAAATAGTATCTACCACTGCTCATTCTTAGTCTCATTATAACATGGCCTGAGGCCTAGAGAACAACTTTTGTGTTTCCTCTATTTTCTTTCTTCTCAGACCATAACGAGCTTTGTAGATTTGTGCTGTAATGAAAGTGTTTGAAATTGATTTGACTGCTACTGTTACAAAAGTCCCAGATCAAAGAATTCAGCATCCACTCAAAATGGGGTTAAAATGCCTTTTTAAAATGCCTTTTTCAAATGGCTTTGAGTAAGAAATATAACCCCCATCAGGCCCATTGATCCCATCATGTTTATTGTGGCTAACTGTAAATCATTCACAAACTACCAGATGGTGCTGGATGAGTTTGAGAATCATTATTTTGAGGAGTAATCTGAGTTCTGATTTAATTTCAATCTCATTCCACAATGTTTTTACATTTCCCCTATCACGGTCATGGGCACCGTCACATGCTAATTTGTAAAATGAATTTTACTGAATGCCATCTAATCTTATTGCCATAGTTACAACCAAGAAATCAAAGATGTCTTGCTACTCTGAGCTGAAAATAGCTGACTTGATACAAGGAAAGGGATGATTCTTATGCAAACCTCAGTACTCAAATACAGTCTCTTATTCAAAGAGCAACGGAAAGTTTGATCTCTGGAAGCACTGACTTCCACCATATTTCCATTCTAGCAATGATCCGCAAAAAAGATTGAATGAAATGCATAAACATGATGGGACAAACGGAGCGCTGGGTCCAAATGGTTGTCATATGTGTTATTTGCTGATAGGAAAAAGAAAATCAGTAGCAGAAGTACTTATTTTGTTAAAGCCCACTGTTAACAACTAAGTTCCTGCTGGCTAGAGCAACAGTCACAAACAGTCTTTCCCTCAAATTTACTCTGGAAGATATTTTAGAGGAGTAGCAGGAGAGGTCTGTTTGAAGCCAGGGCTTTTGGCATTTGAGCTGTTGCTGTTTTCTGTGCCATCTCTTTATACTTTCAGATAGCACAGGCATTTTTAATGTTATGAATAGAGGATGCAAAATTTTTATAGCTTATTACTCCAAATACCCTTGACTCAAATGGGGAAATTGTTAGAGATATATGGACTAAATGCTCTATATCTCTGGCATTTGTCCTCTGTGCAAGGACTTTCTGAAGAGACTCTCTGTGGAAATCCCAGGTTATAGAGAAAGGAACCTGTACTTGGGGCAGTAGCTTATATGAGAGAGGCAACTCCTGAATCCACTGTAGACCCTCTCACCCCAACTCTATAGGACACAGCAGCCACAAATGAGTCTTATTACTTTCTTCTGTGCTAGTAAATTAAACATATGATGGGGGAAGAATATATAATGAAAGAAAACAGAGAGAAAAGGAGAGAAGTATTTAAAAAAGGAAAATGCAGAGAGGACAGTCAAATCTGCCTCAGAGAAAAAGGAGAGAAGAAGGGGGAGAAATCCTAAAGAGATACTAAAGCAATACAGAAAACCCAACAATGACAAACAGCTGACGGCAATCAGTGCTTTCAGAAAAAGAGGGGGAGTGTGTAATAAACATATAAGACAGAGTAATAATGAAAAAAAAACCCCAACATGCCCAACAGTGGGAAGAAGTAAAATAGACTTTAGATTGTTCCTACAGAGTTGGAATTTAAAATCTTTCAGCATTGCCATATGTAGGATGCTATGCATTTTTTTCTAGCTGAAAGAAATCTCATTTTATTGAATGGAATAATCTGAAAAATAAGGGTTACGAGTTCTAATATGCTGCTTTATGCACGACAGGGAAAGAGAATTTTACACTTAGTCCTGAAAACAGGGAAAGCTGGAGGAATACAAGCCTTCCAAAAGGACATTACAAAGTCAAGCTCCATCTGTTACAACTTCTTTGGCCTTCCACAACACTTCTGGTCTCTCCAATACTCTTTTGTTCCACTCCTTTCTATTTTTTCCCAGACCAACACCAATCCTCTCAATGTCTCACAATTATGGCAGCTGAACAAGAAGAAATATTTAGACTGTGTATTTTAATGTAGCTTGATGCCACCTATTTTAGCAGAGTCTGCACAGCTTAAACATTAATTAAAATCCCGTCTTTGAACATAAAAGTGTTCATATAGCATGTCTCCCATGCAGAACTGTCCAATAAACCTCTTGCTACTGTTTCCTGTAACATGAGATGTTAGACCACTTGCTGTCCTCAGAGAATGAACAGTAATCATGACTGCAGTCATTCAGCATTTTGGTAGTTGCTCTGCACATATTCCCAGTGCAGAAGGATAGAATTCAACCAAATGTTGACCTCAACTACCCAGACTCATCCCCACAAGAGGCAGTTAAGTAAAAATTTTCTGTTTGTTAGAAAACTTGGGGTTTTTTTGTGCATGGGTGGTAATACCCCTTCTTGTGTAGAAGACTAGAAGTCAGGGGGGCTAACGTGCATGTCTCAAACACCAAGAGCCAGACAGCTGTGGAGCCACACAGGGATTGTTGGTAATAACACTTTGTGAGAGAGAACAGGATGTGGCTGGAGAAGGGGCCTTATGGAGGTAGGGCAGCGTTTTTCTGGGACCAATATCCTTCTGGATCCTGGACAAAAGCACAACACAGTACTCTGCAAGTGCAGGAATGAGGTCAAGAAGTGCGACTGGACTGTTGACCACAGGCTGACCCTCTTAGGGGAGATCAAGACCACTAAAGGCCCCCAAAGCCCTCTGAACCATTTCCATAAAGGTCTAGAAGAACGGACTGCTCATGGTAACCGATTTGCACACAAAGCTATAAACTTATATTCAGGATGGGGAAAACTTGTCTATAAAAGGTTACCCACATGTACCCAGGCATGTGTACAGCTCAGGACTCTGGACATCCCATCAGCTGGATCGATGTTTCTTCCTTTCTTTCTCTTCCCCCTGTTTAACTCATTGCTCTCTCTCTCCATCTCTCCTCCCTGTCACCCAAAACCCACTGCCATGTGCTTATACAGGAGGCCAGGCTCTAACTTATACCAATTTCTATGATAAGTGTGTTATTTACTAAGAAAACTTTGTAAGCTTTTGCAGATCCTCTGACATTTGTCACTCCTTTTAACAACGAGCATCTCTGAATCTTGGGCGCTCTGATCCCCTTAAGGGTGCGATGGAACTCAGAGATAATGATTAAAATATTTTGAGCAAATATTAAGAATGGTGAGAGCAAATACCTCCTCAGAAATTTTTCTGGAGCTACTGTTCTCTGGTAAAACTCAAACCTGTGTAGAGAATACCTGTATTAGCACAGAGGAGAAGAAGTACTAGTTAAGTCCTTCTCAGTAGTGTGGGTAAAAGTTATACTCTGCTGTACTGGAAGAAATACAAAATAGATCTCCTGGCCCAGATGTCACTTGGTTCCCCTCTTACCTGTTTCAGTCTGGACTGTCTACTGACATTAGTGCCATGGAAGGAAAACGTAAATCCCCTGCCCCTCACCAGTAAGCCTTTCTCCTCCAGCAGTAACCCTGCTAGCAAACAATGACTCTTCAAGGGTTTAGAAGTGAGATGTCTGGTTTCTCAGCTGAGAGTAATGGCTCAAAGCAACAGATATGTGATATCATAGGCCAGCTAGGGTTGGGAGGGGCCTCTGGAGGTCCAGTCCCTCCTCAAAGTGGAACCAACTTCAAAGATACATTAGATTGTGCTTGTGCTTCTGTTGTTTCCATGAAATATTTGGTATACCCTGTCAGGTAGGGTATGGACTTTGCTCAAAAGTTTGTTCAAGTGTTTTGTTGAAGTGTTTGTTTAACTGAAAATTCTTTAGAACTCAGTATTACTGAATCCAATTCTTGCCTGTCTTCTGCTGTTCTGATACTTGTGTTTGCTTAAGGGAAAACCTCTTCAGTGAATGTTAGTTTTTGTGGCTTCCTGTGTAAACCAACTGGATATTTTTGACTGGGAAGCCATTAACCTAAGAGGAACACTTGGTCGTCTATGAGTAATAGCTGATATTTTCAATATTAGAGACATTTGAGACCCTCTTGAAATTTTGTGTACATGAGCTGCTGTGCAGGACTTTTTAGCACACTGTCCTGGGGTGACATTATGAAGCTGCTTTATTCCTCAGCCATCTGCTCAATGCCCAAGGACGCTGTTTCTTTATGATGGACCCAAGGGCAGGGCCACAGGACCTGAGTGTGGGGCGGTTCAAGGGGGGCCGAGGGCTTGGGGGCTCTGGGGATCTTGGTGGGGCTCCGGAGGGAGTGTGCCGGGAGCACCATGCCTGTTTTTGGGTTTCTTTTGTGTTCCGGTTAGCAGGAGAAAGGTTCTGTTGGATTTTTTTTGTTCTTTTTCCCTTCCCTTCCCCTTGCCTCACTGCCTCCCTTCCCTCGCCAGTTTGGGGAGCCTACTGGGGGTGGCCCCGGCTGGTCTGAGCATGAGTGCCTGTTCCGTCTCTGGGAATTTTGTTGTGTTTTGAGGGTCTTTTTTTTTATCCCGTTCTACCTGTTTTGTTTATGTGTTAATAAACAGTTTGGTTTTTTTCCCCCACTTTCATGTCTTGTGACCCACTTGTTTCATTGGCGGAGGAAAAGGGGAGGCCCTCTCTTCAGAGGAGACACTCACTGCGGAGTGTTTCCTCCTGAAGTTTTGTCTCCAAAAACTGAGACACACACTGACAATAAAAGCAGTTAAAAAGCATTATATGCCAAAAATCTCAGGACTACATTATGTGTAATTGCAATCTTGTTCAGGGAGTTTCACTCAGCTGAGATAGGTTTGTCGTATAAACTGAAAAAATGATGGCCATTTCACTGTTTCAGTAGCAATACTCGTGCTCCATTTAGTTCATCTTGAACTCTCAGCTCCATTATTGGTAAGGCCCAACACAAGCATATGTGTAAGGATACAGTAATGTGGAGAAGCTTCAGGATGATTCTGGCAGTAGACACCACGTCGCACTATTTCTTTTCTTTCTGTTTGTAGCTGAACTGGACAAGAAATTCTGAGTTTGTTTCAAACATCAATCCACTCTCCCTGGCTAATCTGCTGTGGTGCTAACTTAGTTGATGCACTGGTGAGATAGCTGTCATTATATGTAAATAGATTTTGCATCCAGTCATTGTTCTTACTCATTTCAGGGAAGCACTACAGCAAGTGACATTGGGCTGTAACAATGTTCTTTTGTTTTGTTTTTTATATAATCAAGTGTCAACTCGTTTTCAGTTCAGTAACTATCAAGAGTTCTAAGTGTGTCAGAGATATTTCCTCTTACCTAAAAAACAAAGAAGTTTCTTGGCAAATGAGTTTTGAAATAGGGATGTTCTTTCCTTGCCTTCTGAAATTGTAATTACTAAATGAGAAGAAAATATCAGAGGTTAGTGAGCTGACAAACTTAGGGTTAATTTCTGGTTAAATTTCAAGGTGACATGAAAGTCGAGGAAGACAAGGAATATATCAATCATGAGATCCACAAGAACAGTCAAGTATTTTGCCTACAGAAATACTGAGAATCTATTTCTGAGATTCAGCTTCCTTGAATCTGCAGCAATCATGCCAATGCAACGGTTGGAATGTCTCCAGATGGTAAATGCTAAAGAACCTTACATCAGGTCGATGTGCCTTTTTTTTTTTTCAAATGTGAGTATTTGGTGTATAAAATGGTGTGAGTAATCTAAGGTTTGCTGAACATCTTCTATACCATCCATTCTGCTCGAGCCATGTCAAGTACACCGTGGCACTCCTTTACATGCTATAGGCGTAGCACTACAAAAAAGTGCTTCTAAGTACATTCAGTTCTCTGTGATACAAAAATTAACGGTTTTGAGAAAAGATGAACAGATGATTTGCGGACTTACCCAAATGCTTATTGATATACAAAGAAGAAAAAATGCTTTTGATTTATATAGGTATTGGATAAGACCTTTAATAAATGCTAATGGAAAGTGAATAGCAGCTAAATCTATTAAGATTTGCTTTGCTTTCTTTATATGATCAAAAGGAGATTTTTCTCTGCCAGCAATAGAAATTCAGGCTTATGTGTAGAGTTAAGCACAGGCAGCCCAGATAGTGCTATGCTGCCACATGTAGGGACTTCAACAGATGAATATAGTGTTGCCAAAAACATACATCTGCCGAAAGTGAGAAAGCATGTTGAACAGAATACATCCACAGCAGTGAAATGCTGATGAGAAGGTATCTGTGTTGGAACAGCATTTCACAGGACAATGGGAAGTGAGAAGTAATTTCAGGAAGCCACCCTATTTGCAGTGACATATCCCAGTTCTGCTGCTGTATTACCTACTTCCTGTAAATATGTGTTTACTGCAGTCCTTGCACAGTGAAAGAGAAAGGTCACAAAAGGCACTGAACACTTTTTATCCTATTACTTCTTCTGTGGAGATGTAGCAGAGTAAAACAGATCAAAGGTACACGAGCGTGAGTGATTGAAGGGCGCAAGGTGAACTCAGGAGAGAGCAGGTGTTGGCTGCACCAAGCACCTTAGAAACCTCTTTTTTGTGCCTTTGACATCTCTCCATAATATGAAATATATGGCCATTTTTCAGGATTTTTTATTGCTTTACTCAGAAGAGAAGATGAATTATTTGAACCAGTAGAGTGACTCACTGAACTTCAAAGTGGTGACAAAACTTTGAAAGGGACGTTATCTTGATCCCCAAGATTTTAGTCAGTTTCTATTAAGAGAGATCAAGGGACAGTTTAGTCAGCTTTGTCCTAAACTTTTTCTGTTGCATCTAACATTTATCATCACCAACAGGAGACATACACTGTTAGATGGACCACAGGGCTGATTTGATATGACAAATGGTGTACTTTTGTGTATCTGTGCTGAATAGGAAACTAGATAGGTGAAAAAAAGGAAGATATAATGTCTGTAAGAGAGCTAAATGAATACCAAAAATTAAAAAAATCATTCTTTAGTGACACCATTTCATTTCCAAAGGAATTTAATTCAGCCATGTTTATAATTTTGTGTATCTTACACACATACTGAAACATTAGTGAGAAATCTAAGTACATTTACTAAAAAAAAAGTCAAGTATCATCTCGGGCTTTTCATACACGAAAAATCAGATACAGGGAGGCTACTTACAGAACTGTTTCAAATGCTGACAGAGCAAAGTGCATGCACTTTGACCTGGTGGTTAAATAAGAATTCATTTGTGCAATTCATTTGTGACCAGCTACAAATCATCAATACCTCTTGTTATCAACAATGGCATCAAGTTTTTCTGCTGCTGTTACTAATTCTAATTTACATATACTGAATTGAGATGCTCTGCTTTAAAATATGCTCATGCAGTGGATAGAGACAATAAAATCACACTTTTTATTCAGCAATCAAACTAATTTCTGACAGAGAAATGAAGATAACAAGGTGTTCACTGGGGTAAATATTGAAATTTATATAGAGATTTACTGATACAATTAAATTGATAAATGCTGCCATTTACTGTCAGTAAAGGTTCTTTTCAACAATTGCGATAGATGCAGAAGAACTTTTTGCTTGAAAATATATGTTCTAGATGGCTGTAATATTTAAAAAAATAGGTGTTCATGTGCATATCCCCTGTTTAGATAAAAGGAAGAGTGTTGATACTGACTTGTCCTATTAGTCTGCTGGAAATATGAAGGTGTAAACTCAGAACTGTTAGCTGTGCAGAATCAGTACCCTTTGCCTTTTGGTGACTGTTTATAGATTTTGAGCACTGTAAAAGCAAGTAGGGCAGGTGGTGAAATGCACTGTTTGGATGCTAATGTCACTAATAGATGAAGGTGGATAAGGTTTTGTATTATAATGGGACAGTAGTTAAGCATTTGTTGTTTCTCTGATGATTTTATGGTAATGTTGAAGAAATGAAAGAAGTCGCGTGCCACTTGGATAAATGTTCCGGCAGGTAATTCACCCGAAGTAAAAAAACACTTTGTTGTCAGATGACAGAAATACTTTGACCAGTGGAGGTGCAAGCAGGCTATTGATGATAACACTGAGGTGCTCCTGGTAAAAGTCTGAGGCAAATAGTGTTTTTTTTTTCTGTTGCCATATGATTTGGGACCTTGTCTATTAGGAGGAAACCGGTTTAAGCTTTATAACAATTGTCTTTCAGAAATCCTGCTGACTGATCTAAGTGTCAGAGGGTATCTTATCCCTTTTAGGCTTTACAATACCTTTGTAGGATAGAGATTAGGAAATCAAGTCCTTTCTATTGCTCTAGCATTCTGTATTTCTTAATCCCAGCCTTTTTTTTCACTGTGCTTTTTACAATAAAGAATTTGGTGCTCCATGATGTGAAGAATGACTCCTTTGTCTCTTTCCCTTGTTTAGTTCTTGGGCTGAGCTGCTCAAATGTGCTTTCATATGTTGACGAGCTCATGGGTTTGATGACTGAAGAAAAAAAAGGAATGGGCTTATGAACATGATTATATAGAAAAATCAAGAGATACAATTTAATTCAAAGGTTCCATCACTACAGATTCTTGGGAAATACTGCTGTTCATAATGAATTTGCTTAGTATTCATGGGATGTGACATACATTTCCATAGATTATACTCTTGTGAGATATAGCCTCACTTAAACATTGGCTATTCCTACTGACTGAATTTAAGTAAACAGTTTTATCAAATGGTGAATGCCATCTAATGCCAAGTGTTCACAGTACAATTGTTATGGTTGATTAACCAGATATTTATCTCCTCTCTGCTACAGAAGTGACTGATCTCCTGCATAAACATGTGTAATTTATCTCCAGATTACAAATAATCAGGAGGCTTCTGCACTCTGCTTCTCCTTTATTTTCTTTCTTCCCCAGATGTTTTTCTTAGATATTTTGTCTGTATTAAAAATTATGTGGAAACATAGGACAAATGTTTAGGGAGACTTTGTAAGCATCATTAAAGTGTGTATTTACTAAGGTGTTTTCTCTCTGATTTCCCCCAGTACTACCAGGAGTCTGCAGTACATTGCTGGTTCATTGTACTTTAAAAGCTCTTGCAATATCTTAGAGCAACTCACACAAGTCACACTAAGGTAATTCCAACTGTTTCCTGACATCTTGTGCCTTTTCCTTTTCCTTTTCCTTTTCCTTATAATTTTTCCCTTTCCATTTCCCTTTTTCTCGCTCATTTTCTCTCTTAAAAGTTATATGTTCGTAGGTGGCTCATACATTGAGTTTTAGTGCACTCCTTCAGGAGTCAAAAGTCATATCATTTTTCTCCCTCGATATGTTTTTCTTTATCTAAAAGCTGTTTAAGCTCCCACAATTTCACCAAGAACATTTCAGTGAGAGACAGAGGTACAGAAGAGGACTAATAGGAGAAAATGGAGGAAGTGACTATAAATGGTCTAACTGTGCACAGGCCTGCTTTTGCTGTCCAAGGACTGGGGAATATTTGCTTCCAAAAGCAACCCAGTACTTGTTTTGCAGTGTACTTATAGACAGGAAGTTTAAATATATAACTTCATGTCTTCATTCTCGGAGTGTTGTCATTCAGGAATTATTAAAAAAGAGCTCTTCTGTGATTTAAGTCCCCTATTTGAACTATAATGAAATGTTGTGTATCAAGAACATACTTACTTGTCCATTTAGTTAAAAATGCAAAGAATCTATGTCTGTGCTCTGTCACCCACTGCTGCTGAGTTGCAGAGAGGGTGGGAATTCATTTGCTGGCTGTCCTAGTGCTGTCAGCAAGGATGCTGCTATTGCCAAAACATAAGTTAAAATAAGACTGCTGTTCCAGCTCCAATAGGTGACATTGCCAACCTGCCTGAATCCCCAGTGTCCCAACAAGTTAGCTAGATTTCAAATGATTGAGGGGAGAAGACTGAGGTACATAAACACCCCGCCTGTCAGCATAGCCCAGCTGACATAATGGAGCTGTTGCAAAGGCACAGGCTGTTGAAGCCCTGAAACCACATTAATGCCAATTCTGTAGCTCCTTTCCCTAGGTTTCAAGACCTGTCCACCACGCCACAATTTCTTCACGGTATATGTAAATGAGAAACAGTTGCAGCTATTCCTGATGCGCTGTAAAGCACAACTATTTTGGCTTTTTTTGGCAATTCCACTGAGTTTCCTTTTTCTACGTATCATTGCAGAAGGCCACCATACACACAAAGCATTTCATTAAGTTGGCTCAGTCTGTCAGCAAACATGGATTACTTAGGACAGATGTTCTCCAGAAACATGCTGGAAAAGTTTTTCATAACAGTGGTAGCATCCTCTCACTCGCTCCTTTGAGGACTTATCAGAGTGAGACATGAAGTGTGTTTCACTCAGTGGCCCCCACTTGGACAAAATGAACTCTTTTACCTTTCTCACATTACTGCTGTAGAGGACCCTCTGAAAGTCAAATTTCAGAGAGACTGCTTGAAATCAGAAGCCACCAGCATACACTAACACATATCTGTCTCATCATGGTTGATTGATCTCAGCTGAATAGGGAGTTTCAGGAATATGATGTAGGCAAGAAGACACTTGATAGAGTATCCGGTGTTTTTTGCATAAAAAGCATGGTTTTGTAGTCAAAACCAGCATTGCCACAGTCATCCATAGCACTTTAATATTTCCCAGGCAGACTTCATTTTGCAAGGAACATTTTTTTGTGTGTGTGTGTGTGTGATTGGGAGGGACATCACAGATAACCATTAAAAGCTGGATATTAAGAAAGCTCGTGACAATTTTTGAATACTGTAAGTTCACCTTGAACCCCTGCATGACTTCAGTTACTTGTGCCAGGAATCTCACATACAGAGGGCAGAATAATTGAGGTGAGCAATTCAGATTCCCAAATTCCCATGCTGATAATGCACATACCAGTGGGATGTGGGGAAATGACTCAGAATAGAAACATATCAACACACAGTTTTTCAGGAGCAGAAATCCTTATATCTTCAAGAGAAAACTTCGAAGAGTGAAATAGCACATTATCCACACAGGACTAAAAGAAAACCCAAAACCCTGCAAAAAAATCACTCACAGAGAAAAAAATGTATTAATCTACAGAACTTACATAAACAAGCTAGGACATACATGGATGCATACTCTTTTCTAGGCCTTAAATATTGTCTGACAACCCAGGAATAATTCATATTCAGATATGAGCTTTAATAACAAACTCTTAAATATTAGTCCCTTGATGGGCTTGCACAGACAGACACAATCACTCCCACATCCTGAAGTCTCTTTATTAGTGCCATCTTTCTGTATATATTTATGGATTAAGAATTAAAGAAGTATGTAACTCATTTTCAGGTATGTTCTTTCTGATAAAATGACAGTAGATAATTCACTTCGCTTTTTGTTATATTTTGTTTACGGGTGGAGTTATGAAGTAAGGACTCAGTACTGTCTGCTTTCAGCATTTACAGCTGACTTTTAATTAACTTCCCTCCATAATGTTAATATAGTTCTTTTGTTGAACAATATTTCTATTCCACAGCAGCTGAAAGTACCACCAGCACAGCATAGAGGGAAAAAAATGGCCCTTCATTATCAAAACATTATATTTGCAACAGCTCACTGCCAAGAGACTTTTCAAAGCAGTCAAACAATAAATTCATTAGAATTCCAAAATAGGCCATGAGGGGCCAAACCTTGATCCCACTGAAATCAGTAGCTCATGTACTGAATAGTGCTAATGTTTGGCCTTTAAAACTACTCAAATATCTTGGGTTCAAGCAAAATAACAGACTATTACTGCAAATCTAACCTTCATTAAATTTTCTGTGCAGTTAAATCTTTGTATGAATTGGGGAATAGGTTTTGTTTGAACTGAATACTACTTATATTTGATTTTGAAAATGATTTTTAATGTTGTATTGTCTCCAGGTTGCTGTTCCCTGGGAACATGAGTGCAGCAAGCAAACTCCCATATACATACATACATACATACATACATACATACATATATATATATATATATATACATACACCTCCACACATATATATACAGATATATATATATACACACCCATGGGAGACCAGGTAGCCAAGTGGATAACAGCCCTGCTTCTTATTTCAAAGGTTGCAGGTTCAACATGACTGAGCTCAGTTTTAATTAAACTTTCTATTTGCTTTTCCACAAGCTATGACATATAAAAGCCAACCATCATTAAAAAAAAGTCTATTTACATTTACAGTTATGTGGAGTCCATTCCTCTGTGCGTAACACAGAATGGAAGATCGGGAGCAGTTAGCATAAAAGTGTCTTCATCTAAGTGCAAAACCACACAATGTTTAGCAAAACTTGGGTAAGTTCCTGGTTCCTAATCTCTGTATTTCTTGAAAAAGAAGCATCTCAGATTGTGTACTGTATTTCTGCTTCCCTGTACTGCTATGAAGCATCTATGGGCCAGGAATGCAGAAAGGAAAAATTCATTCCTATCTACCTTCAAGCCCTGTATTGCTAAACACTGGAATTGCTAAGAACACCATCACTGATAGGCAGAATAATTGGGAATTTCTAGCGTTACACGCCTTTGAGAGCAGTTTCAAATGACTTGTGTTTCATGGCACATTGGAAAAATCATACTTTTGTTCAGAGGTGAATACTGAAACTTTGTGCATCTTAGAGTCTTTGGGAAAGGGCTAGGTCTGTGGCAGATTGCAGTAGACAAACAGTGCTATTTGATCCTGTGTTTAACTTGTCCAAAAGGGATAATAATGTTGGGTGCCAAACACAGTTTGACCTTCTGATATGTACAACTTCTATGTATCTCGTCAGGGATACTCAAAACTCATGTCAACTTTCATGCTTGCTCTTACCTGAAGGAATGATATATAGGAAAAAAGTAGTGCAGCTAAACACTTCCTACCTGTGTGTTATTTTGGCAATGTGTATGAGCAAGGGAAGAAATTATTTGTGGAAATAAAAACTGTTGGTGCTCACAGATTCATTTCTGTGCTCTAAGAGAATAGACTTCATTTTACGAGTAAGTTTATAGAGAAGAAAATTCTCTATATCAACAAATACCAGAAATTACAAGGTGCTCACACATCTCATTGCAGAGTGTTCCTCAAGAGACAGATGTTCTCTGTGGTTTGAGACATGCTCTCTGTGGAGAAAGCAGCCGGTCGAAAATGATAAAGATGCAATATATTTGCAACTGCACAGGAAATTTATGTGTCTCTGTGCAGACTGGAGGTGAGGCAAATGAATATTACTCACTTGATTGAGAGAATGAGGTCTGATACAGAGCACAATTAACCTAAGTTAACATTCAGACAGAGTCTCTCTAGTATACCTACCACTTCTCTGATTGAAGGAAAACAATCTGACCCAGAATTCATGTGCAAAGAAGATTGAAATGATCAATTAAGCTGTCCTTCTAATAAGCTGTCTCTAAAAGGGCCACTGGTTAAATGGAGAAATCAAATACGCTAAGTTAAAAGTAAGAAACTTAAGCTATTGATTGAACTAAGGCCCACAGAATGCAACTGCAGTTTTGAGGAGCCCTGAATAAGGTTTGCATGGCCAATTCCTCATGTTTCTAAAGGTCAAAGTAATTTTCTTGATTTTTTATAGGAGGTTTTATGAGACTAAAAATTAATTAAACTGGCACCTTTGGGTATGTTGGATTATGATTTTCTTTATTGTAATCTATATGCTACGTAAGCCTGCATGTTTTTAAAATACTTGACTTTTTTTTTTAAGTTTTGAAAGTAGTGGTGTTTTAAAATATATCTCCTTTAAGAAGGAGCCAAGTATTACAATTTATATTTACCTTATTGGTTTGAATATTGTATTTTATTTTAGTGATGTATAAATCTTGCAACTACATGAAAGTTTGTTTTTCATGTTAGATGTTAAACGGCAATTCCCCTTTCATAAAATTAGGTAAAATTAGGTCCAAAGCTAAAACACTGTAAACAAAAAATATTTTGTGATAGTTTAGAAAGAAATAATAATAGTTTTGTTTCTTTCTGTATTTCTAATCTGATGAAAATTTTCAGAGAGAAGTTCAGATCTGTTTTCTCTGACCTAGCTGTCTAAGTCAATCATTAGGATAGCAGGCATTTTAATAATAAGGAATAACCTGAATTTATTGTTTATAGTCCAGAGCCACAGGCACCAAAAATACGCTATAGAAGGTTATAGCTATGCATTGTGGAGACCTATCCAGTATTTAGGTCTGAGAACTGTAATGATTTAAATAAAGTGTGCCTGCTCAGTTTAAGACTGATTATGTGGCTGATTATGTGGCTTGCTCCATAAACTGGGAGCAGAATGAGCCCTAATCTCATGAAAACATGTAGGGAAGAGGAATAGAAAATTCTCTTGTGTGTGGAGGGGGCACTGGGTGCATCCTGACAATCTGATCGGCATATGAGCCCACTCTGTGTCCCAGTAAATTGAGAACCAGGTATTCAACTAAGGGAAGGGCTAGAGGATCAGGGTATTGCCGACACACCACACAGTGATCCACATGAAAAGCTCTTCTCTTGTAACCACATAGAACACAGTAATTTTTGTATCATATGAAGCTAGAAATTTTTATTAGCTCGTTATCTCTTTCTTGGATCATAAAATTTTACTCTTACAAGAAGTTTAGTTTTGGCTGTCTGTCTGATGCCTGTTAAAGTCAAAAGAACATCCCATCTGTTTGAATGTTTGCTGGTTTTTAGAGTAGTTTTGGCTGTTAGAGATTACATCCTGAATTCCTACCCATTCTTTACTTCTTCATTTTTTTTTTCCAGAATTAAATTAGGAACAGAAATACGTTGAACTGTTTTGAATCGTGGAGACTCCAGCTGCTTCCAAGCACTTCTCAAATCACCCCATTCCCGGCAGCCATGAAAAGAAGGGCTTTCAAACTGCAGAAAAAGCAACTTCTACCCCAGATACTGGATTCTGCAAATTTTTTATGTTTGTTACTGCCTGCTTCATTTACTGAGTTTTAAGGCTTTGATGCTGTTTGTCAATAAGAAGTGGAGTGCTCCCCTGTTTCGCAAGCCAGAGTCTCATCTTATTAATGTACCAAATGTCTTGGGTGCGAATCATGCATGCTGGAAAAGATACCTGCCAGGCTTGGAGTCAGTTCATAGTCTGTCCACTTGTTCCAGACAGCCAGAAGTCCCCAGATAATGTGTTTGGCTGAGTCATGGTACAACCCCTGAGAATAAAAATTGCCAGGTCTGGCTCTGCCAGTCACAGTAATTTAGACTTTATTGCTTCAAAAGGTAGGTGACTTTGAAGGGACTTTTTTTTCCCCCCATATGTGTGTTCACATGACAATCTTAAACATGTGCAGCAATGTATTTGTAGTGATTTTGGCATCAGACCACTGGACCAAAACCCAAGGATTTATTGTTTGTCTCTTTGTTTAAACAAAAATCTCCTACCTCTTTTTCTAGCATACAAACCCCAAACAGCAAGTTTGTTGCTGAAGAGTGAGTATATCTGTGCATTCAAGGAATGACAGGAAAAATAATTGCATTTACCTGACAGCATATAACAGTGTCTGCATTTTCCACAGTGCTTATTGACTCACAGAGTGAGTAATCCTGTGTCTAGCTTTGAACATATTTCTCTAAGATACCAGCTTGCTCATATTTTAGAAGCATTAGGGTTTCCCCCGCTCAGCTAAACAATAACCGGTTATGAATGAGGTGTTTCTATACATGTGTGAAAGAAAAAAAAAAAGGTTTTGCCTAATGTTCAGGTTTGATCCAGACTGTCTGGGTTTCACAAAGGTCACACAGTGTTTGCCAGGTTACTGGGTTAGAAAGCAACTCATCATATGTCTGCTGCTAGAGAGACTGCAGCATCTGCAGGATGATTCAGTGGGGGGCTGAGGGCAGCTGGGCTCTCGCTTGCTAAACCTCCCCAGAGACCTCCCTCCCATTGCAGCCAAAGGATGTTTCTTCTGACACTTCCTTGCCACAGACAGCAGGAGCTGGGTGTCTAACCAGTGGTCTGGAGAGTGCAGAAATCTGCTGGTATGATTTGGGATGGGACAAATCTTTAAACTTTGAGACAGAATCATGTTTGCTTTTGTGCTTCAGGACCAAATGTGTGTGAGAAGCAGGAAGCACTAAAGCACCTCCCTCAAATATCCCTGCTATCTTTTAACTTAATAAGCTGATGTGCCACACACAGTGACAAAACATTTTAAAGTTGTTTTGCAGAATGGACTCCAACCCTGTAATAGGTTTTAGGCTGGAAATTAAGAGGTTTCATTGTTAAGGACAGCCAGTGCTCAGTTGCTTTTTCTGACTGTACTGCAAGTACTTGGGAGACAAATAATGTGCTTTAGATGAGTATAGCCATGGATTATTTTGTTCATTTCCTGAATAGAAGGGAAATTTAAACCATATTTGGCTTAGAAGCAGAAAACTATTGGTACATCTGGAAGCAAAAATGAAAACCACCTCAAAGAGCTCCAAAAAAAGTGTGAAGGAAATGAACTTTATCCTATGATGATCAGAAAGGATATCACAGGACACACTGAAGAATTAATGAAACACACTTCAAGAACCAAGCCTGCGTGACAGGAGGCTGGTTATAACCAGGTTTGCTCAGTAAAATATTAAAGGCCATTTCTCCCTACCCATTTACTTTGACTTACTACAGAGCACTTTAGAAAGGGTAAGAGACTAATAGGTAGTGAAGAGGTTTTGACTGCAGTGTGCAATAGAAGGTAATAGCATGAAAGTTCTGCAGAGAAAATCTGTTCAGAGAGAGTAAATCAAACAGGGTTGCCCCAGAAACAGGCGTTTCAGTAAAGTTGACATATTTCAAACATTTCATACATCAGTATTTGTTTTAGAAACGGAATTGTTTCAAAAATATCAAAATGGCATATTGCACTATTTTATTTATTTTTACTTTCAAAGGGCTTTCAATAATGCTAAAATATTGCAATGTTTATTCAAATATTTTGCGGGTTGGAATGTGACCACAGTTTTTTTTACCAGAAGATCTTTCTCTCACAAATGGACCTCATGGATCATTTCTGAATGTCAGCCTCTTCTTTCCTCTCTGCATTAAGAATGACAAAGGGGAAAAAAGAAGAGGTTAAGTGGAAATTCATTCTCTAACAATTTCTTCTGTGTGATTCAGTTGCTGGTCTTAAACTTGTACTCTGCTGTATTTTGCAAATATGCCCCGATGATATCCTACTCATTGCTACTTATCATCCACCCAGATACAAACAGAAAAAGCACCCAGAGCGCAGCAGGGCTTAGTCATGCTCCTCCAGGTCTTCGGTGACCTTCAAGTGGGGCTGAGTCACCAAAACGCTCAGCTGAACGCACTGGAGCAAACAGTGAGGGCGCCGCTTCATTCTTGGGCTGGAGCTGGGCATGGGCAGCGCTCTCACTGCTCGGAAGATCAGAGGAGAATTCTGCTTCTCCTTCAGGCGTGGTTTTCCCCAAGGCTAACCTGAGATGAGCCAAGTGATCACCATGCCTGCCAAAGGGCTGTGCATTGCCTGTGAAGGCAGAACACTCAGAAATTAACTAGTCTTGCCTGAATAACTTGTCTCAAAGCTGTCGTTACTGTGACTCTTAACTGTTAGCCCCATTTTTAATGATCAATATATAATGTTGAAGTAGATGAATGATAGGTCACAGCCTTAAGTGAGGTAAAATCTCATGGAAATGTCAAATGGGTTTTTTAAAAAGTAATAAAAATAATACAGCACAGCACAGCACCTGGATTGTTCACTTTTATAGCTCAGAAACAAGAAAATTCTTATAATATTTTTTTTTAACAGACTAGATTAAGTCTGGGAAAGAGGTGGGCGTTCACACACAGGATTGTGGTATGATTTTTTTAAAAGTACTTACTCAAAACTTACTGTTTCGAGAACCATTAAATTAGAGAATACTACACAAATCACTGAATTTCTCAGTCATTCAGGCTGACACAAACACTTATTTTCTATTCCAGTAAGCAGATTTCCAGATTTTTCTAAGTCCTAAGCTGTGCTGAAATGTTGGAAAATATTTTTGGTAATTTTGCTCTATTAAAATTTGTTGAGCTATCTGAGGGTTCATTAGGTTATCTTTTAATTGGTGATGGGTGAACTGTGTCAGATTTAGAGATCTGAGTGACTCAAAAGAGACCTGCAATGGTTAATATGCCTTCAGAGGAACTTTGTTGCCTGCAAGATATGAAATGGAGCACTCAAGAGGGTGAATTCAATGTGGTGGCATTGTTCACAAAAAGCAGCCCAGTGGAAGAGCCATAAATGTGAATCCTACGCATTATTGCTTAATTCTGTTATATATTACCACAGTTAGGCTACTTTGCATTACATTTCAGTAAGTATTTGAGATTTTAGTCCTTAGTTGGTAATCCAGTGTTCTAGAGAGCTGTAGAAGAGAGGAAAAGACATAGAAGAAAATTCTAGAAATATTCTTGAGTAAAAAAGCTAACAATAAAAGCGATGCACTTCAAAAACAACTATTTTATGCTCGATCTGAACTAGCAACTACTCTTCCTAAACTGAGCCTCAGCTCCCCAATAGAATAATTAAATGGATATTTCTTTCTAGAAAGTTTTACATTATATCACAGCATTTTAATAGTTCACTATGTTTAGGAACGACTCTGACTGTTCCTAATTTGTCTTGAAGGAGGAAATCAGGAATGTTTGGAGCCACCCAGGAGGTATAGGGCTTTAGAAGCAGTCCTGTTATCAACACAAGGGCGAGTGAAGATGAAAATGCCGTGAAACAGGCAGAGTGCAGTTTGTGATGCTGACCGTGGTGTTCATGGAGCATTCAGTGCCACAGCTCTACACACGCCTAGAGGGCTGGGCTGGGTACAGAAGAACTATCAGCCCCCCCTCCCACCAGCTGCTCGGGCTGGCAGATCCTGCTGCTGATCTCACAGGCAGCAGTCATCAATCTGCTGAGACACAGCAAAGAGTAGCCAGCAAGGTGTGGGTCTGGGAGCCGACCCTCCCGGGTGCCTTGGTGCTGTGGCACAGGCTTGCCAGGGCGAGGGCACAGCGTCCCTCCTGTGTTTCAGTTCCTACATCTCCTACAGCAGCTGGAAACAACTACCCTGCTGAAACTCCCAGCCTGCTCTGAGGGCTTCCTGCTACTGCTTGCTGCTGTCACTGACGTAGTCTCTACACCCCTGATAATCTTTTGGCAGTTCTTGTTGATGACATCTTTAAATGGGAATACTTTAAAGATGTGCCTTTTTCATTTTTTGCTCACACTCTCAGCTCCCAGCGTTTCTAATATCAACTTGAAATTGTTATTTCTTCCCTGAGTCTGCAAGTTACTCCTACACTACTCCCATAGTTTTGCAGTTTCTATGATTGTGCAGTGCTCCACAGTTCTGAGCACACAGACCATTTCTTGTGCAGGATGTGAAGCCCACCACAAAAGGCCATGGTCATAGAAAGGAATTGTTCATTTTAGTACAGACTCTCATAAGTGGGTTAAGAGTCTAATGAGTAAACAGAGGTCTTGGCCCTAGAGATGCTTTTTAATATCTTTGAGAAGTCTGTTTATCAGAGCTTGAAAGAAATCTCATGGTGGCCTTACAGTAAATCAAACAATCCCTTTCCCTGTGCTCTCATTTGTGGTTTGAATCAGTTACAATGAGCCTGTTTTCAGAGGCGGAAACAGGTGTTTGGGGTGGTGGTGGATAAATTTCAAAGCTCTTTTATGAATGCGGCTTCAGAGAAAATATGGTAAAAGGACTGTGACTGACCTGCACTTGAAAACAGGATATAAAACCTGCAGGCGCAGTCCAAGCTGCTTGTAACCAGCTTGGTCTGATAGTGAGTAGTCTTCATCTGAAAAAGTGCAAAAAGCTACAAAAAGTCACAAATAGTGACCCAGAATATTGACTGTGTTGCAGCAGTTTCATGAAGAGGGACAAATACATGGGAACAATAAATCCAGACCTGGAGAGCTCTGTCTGCAGAATCAAATCCTCAGGTGATGCTGGCCTTACACACTCACACACAACAGATTTCAGCTCCTGGAAGGCCAAGGAAAGGACAAATTTGGATTACTTCAGTGTTCTTTGGACACCTCTGGACACTGACATAAAGCAAAGATGCTGTGCATCTTCTCTGCTCTGCTCCTGGCTGTAAGTGAGCAGTCAGGTGGGGATTCTGCCAAGAGAGAGGGAGCACAGCCTGGACTCTGACCAGAATCAATTCCACAAAGTGATTTTTTCTGAGTACAAGGTATTTGCAATCACTCAGTACTATCAACTCAGGAATGTGAGAATACAAACAACCAGCTGTGTCCCAGTTCTATGGGAGAATTACTTTTAAGAAACTAGTAGCAGTGATAATGCTCTGTGTCTTCTATGACCCAGAAAAAGGAGCACACTCCTTTCATTGGCTTTCTACATCAGATGCTGGTTCAGTAGTTTGTTTCTACAGGCTTGTTTATAGCCTTAAAAATTAATCTTATTCATGAAACCTTCCCAAAACCATACCATGGGCAAGCACTTTCTTTCCAATCTAAGTACTAAGTGCCATGCCTTTAGCAAAGACATTGGAAAATGCAAGCAATATGCCTTTCAGTGGTCTCAGGCTTGAGCTGTTTTAAGTTTGGAGCTGCATGACAAAGATTGACACAAATGATCCAGCAAAAATAGTGCTGGATAGGAAAAAAGCTTTCATAATGCATGAAGCATTCTAAGTTCAATGCAGTGTTTATTTGTAAAAGTAGTTCATCCTCAGGAACAAACAGCAAGAAAACATGAAATAACATACCATCCATTAAACAGCACTTTCACATGTGCATGCCATTATAAGAAAAGTCTGCACAAAACATTCTCCGGAATATTTGCCTTCCCAGATGCACATAAATTGCTAATAAAGGAATTTAAACTTGAAGGCTGGTTTTGACTTAGTCTAGAGGAGCATGCGAGGGCACAGACCCTGAGGTCTGAGTGTGCAGGACAAGCACATGATAATGTATCTGCAGACTACCTCCCAGAGCAAGCAGATGGCTGCCACAGACGGGGAACAAATGTAAACTCAGTTCAGCTGACCTCCACGAGCAACTGTGGCAAATCGCTTTAACGCTGGTGCTGGTGGTACTGCACATATTTTTCCCAAGCAACCAGCAGGACTCTCATTTTGACTGGTGTGTTAGGGCCAGATGTCTCCCTTCAAACATCCCTTGCCAAAGTCTCAGTCTACCCCTGAAAACTGATGCAAAGAGGGAATGCCTAACTGGGAGAAGCGCTGAATCTGCACCAGAGGGGCTGCTGGGTGTGGACTGGATCCTGGGAACTGCATGAGCCAAGTGGCACACTGCTGTGCAGATCACAAAGTTTGGGACATTACATCTCTGGCCCGTGCGGCAAATGTCATAAAGCCTCCAGTGTTTTGGAACATTTAAAACTGAAGTTCTTAAAAGCTTTGGTTAGTATTTTGCACTATTTGAAATAACGTGTTCAGCAGAGCTGAAATGTATTAATTTTGAAAACTAAGCCATCTGGAGCATTAGCTGCTTAATTACAGCAGAAAGAGTCATGAATGAACACTTTCTATTTTCTAGTGCAGGATTCTGAGTGTGTTTGAACCTTTTAATTCCTTGATTAAAAAATTAAAAGGAGATATGGAAGCAGTCATGTTCTGCTATTCTTTCAGCATTTTCTTCTTTTCACAGAGTAAGAAAACTCAAAAAACCAAGGAAAAAACATTTCCCATATCCACAGAACACAAAACCTAACTAGTGATAAAATTCAGTCTCTCTCTTTATGAAGCAGAGATGACAACGATGACCACATATAGACGAATAGGGAAGAAAAATAAAGAAAGATGTTTTGCTTCTTGGTCTGTTATTTAATTTAATGTAATTTTTCCCCACGGGGCTGTAAATCACTTCTCTTTTTGTGCTTTCGGTCATTCTAAGAATTTTTGATCCCGGGGTAAACCCCAACTTGAAACAATGTGGGCTTGATGAGTTTACTCTGCTTGAAACAAGGAAGCCTTTGTCCTGTATGCCCAAGGCAATTTAAAACACAATGCCCCTATCCTCCTTTGCCATGAGACCTTCAGTCAACATTCCCCTCGGTTTATGACAACTGAACCAACAATTAGGCCTGAGGCTTTCAAACATGACATTTGAAATAGAGGGTGCATTGACGTGCATGAGCCCTGTAGTGTGCTAATCTCGTCTCCTGCAATACGAAGGTGCAAAGTTAAATTTAGAAGTTGCTGCTACAACCCATCGTTTTTCACAGCTGTGTTTTCACTCTCCCTGTTTTGTGGAAGAGAGTGAGATTTAGAAGATGCACTATTTAGCTCGAGTTTTTCTGCATTTTTGAGAGGGGAATTTTACCAAATATTTTTATAAATGTCTCCCTCCTCTCACATGATGCCACAGCACTGGTTAAAGCACTCTTCCACAGCGTCCCAGGATATGTCTCAGAGCCCTGAAGCTACTCCCGGTTGCATGCTGATAAAGAACAAATGCTGCCTAACAGGTTTGTCCCGAAGAGAAACTGTCTGATACTGCAGATTCCCACAGCCTGCAGTGCCTGCTCCACTGAAATTCAGGCGCTCCGGGTACTGGTGTGACTAGTCAGGGGTGCTCATGTTCTGCATTCATGCCAACCCTCAATTCACGTCTGTACCAGCTGGAGGGAAGGCTGAATTCAGGCAGAACCAGCTGGTTAAAGAGGAGCCACAAAGCAGGATTAATCACTGTTTCTGCACATCTCTGGCCATATCCGAAGGTCACTTAACAGACCCTGTGGGCAGGAGGTGGCGGTGCTGCTGCCAGCTTCTCCATGGTCATTTCTGCCACAGAGTAGTGAGGGCTGGCAGCGGACAAAATCGGTTTGTGCTGGGAAGGCCACACCTGGGTGAATGGCTGCATGTAGCTTATCGGCGATATCATTTGAGTGGTTATTTCCAGAAACAATAGTTTTCAGTGTGCCAAAAAGCATATTGTGAGAGTCCAAGACCAGATGGATCACTAACAATCAGTATCAACACAGGATGGGGGGGAAAAGCCCACTGCAGCCTGCAGTTTTTATGAACTGTCAGACTGACAGGAGGTCAACTTTTTAGGGGAAACTGAGGTAAAAAAAAAACCCAGTAAAAAGTATTTCAGTGTAGACAGCAAATCAGTGATAGAGGAGAACTAAATTCTTCATTCTTTATGTTCAAAGTGTTAGGTCACAGTGCCTGTCATCTAAAAGCCTTGGTGATCTCTTCCTGCCTATCTGGTAATAAGCCCTGACTAGTTTTGAAATCTGTATAATGTGACATGTATTATATAGCATTCTTCAAAGGCTCAACCTTACATCATTCCAGCAGAGTGGCTGAAAGTCACTGAATTTTGATTGTTCAGATAGGCTAAATTTCTGTATTTTTCATATTGCAATAAGCCTAAACATTCAGATACCAGTCGTGTGCTATGAAGTTAGTGCACCCTCCCATCTGATTCAAGGGGAGTGTGAAATATATTTGTCGCACCATTTTCATGTGTCATAGTGGCTCGCTCAGTGTGACTTCCTGGAATTGAACCAAGTGGCTGCTGACAATGACTACCATTCAGGACTCCTACCACAGTGGCCAGCAGCAAAAAAAACCCCAACAAAACAACCAGAGCCCCCCAAACCAACCCCCTCCCTAGAAACACTGGAAAGAAATAAAACACAAAGAAAACCAGACTATATAGAAGACAAGCATTTCTTTACTCTTCATTAGGTCCTCTTTAACATGTCCCCAGAAGAAAGCAATACCTGGGCCATGGGGAGCTGTATTGCAGAAACATTTGACAGATAAATATTTCAGCAACCAGATATCCCGCAATGATTTGGGTTTTGTCGTGTTTTTCCATGGGGTATTCCATGAGATACCAGCAAGATGAGTGACTGCTACACAAATCAGCATCACAAAGTTTCATTTGGACTATGCTTCAGTTTACAGTTTCATTTGCTACAGCTGTGTCTCACTAAAATGATGTGTCATTTTAGCCAGTGCAAATGGGGTAACTGAGGATGCAACGTCTTGCTAAAATGTACCTCATGCGGCAAAGCATACAGACATATGCTTGTCTTTAAGGAGGTGATTTATTCCAGTAAATTAAGCAATGCTGAAACTGAGTGTCTGAAGTCAAGCTCAGACTTTTTCTCTAGGAAGGACCAAGCTGCCACTGCATATTTTTCCCTTTTTGCTCCCGTGTGAGTCTCCTGCTTAAATCACCTGCTCTGTTTGTACACCAATGTTGAATAGGTGAAATATGCAGCTGTTACAGTCACTGACAGCACCTCAGCTCTTCAGGGTACTGAAACAAGTTTTGGTCTTCTCAGATCATTGCTACTCCAGGAGATGACAAAGAAAATCAAAACAATTCCTTTGTAATGCTCAAAAACCTAGTCTCTTTGGCTCCTTAGGCTGGCAAACAACTGCTTCTAAGATTTTTTTCTCAGCATGTATCATCTTGCTGGATGCTCCCCAAGTGTGAGTGGAAATAGCATTAACAGCAGTTTATCTGCAACAGGATTGCCAGATTTCTTATGATAGTTCTTGGAGGTGGATCGCTCCATTGTGCTCCAGTGGAAGATACCTGCTCAAGAGAAGGAATTCTCCCCTGCAACTTGAGAGTTTTCCTACTGTGTTGCACAGGTTGCTGTCTCTGTTTTCTAAACCACTCTGCCCTCACTTGCTATTTTTTTTGTTATTCTGGCACTGGCATGGGACCTGCTTAATACTCTGGACTGCTGTGTTGAAATGCTTCACCCTTCCTCCTTCCCTCCCACAAGCGTGTGGCCATGTACTTACAGTTTTCTTCCTGCAACACCTCGAAAGCAGTTTCTTATGCCCTCCTGTTTTTCTGGTTCCCTATCTTCTTAACCCATGAATTCAAGGGATTTTTACACATGTAAAAATGTCCTCTCTTTCTCCATGGTTCGAGTTTGTAAGAGAAAAGTGTGGCAGAGAGAAATTGATATTTTATTAAAAACAAAGGAATGAAAAAAATGTTTTCAGGAGAGAGAGCACAGAATGTCTTACATTGAGTTGGAGCCGCCAAATGTGTATGGCTGGTTTTCCTACTTTTTTCCCTAAAACTGGCCCTGTATTAGGGCTATGACACTTTGCTTAGCTGTCAAAGGCATTAAATATACGGGAACTCCATTTCCTTAAGACCCCTTCTGTCTGTCAAATTCAGTGAAAGCTGACCAAAAAGAAATGTTATTGTGAATAGTGGGGATGCTGAGGGACAAAGCAGTCATATGGGTCTTCTTTTCCATGTCAAACAAACCAACCAACCAATCAACCAACCAACCCACAGAGACACAGATACACACTTCCCTAAACTCCAAAATCATTTGACCTCAAGGGTTTTTTGGAATTGCTGCATAACACCCTCTTCTGTAAATCAAAATTACAGTCTATGCAGTCTGAGTAGCAGAGATGACATTTTATGTGTAAACATAATTTAACTGTTTGACATCTGGATGAAAAAAAATTACACGCAATATGCTAATATAAAGAAAATAACTGAAGTACAAGTCATGGCAGTGAGCTTAGACTTAACTAATACCTTTTACAGTGTAATTTTATCTCGTAGACAACTGCATTTCGGCATTTTGAATTTAAAATTAAATATTGGAAGGAGAAGGAGGTCAACTGTACTTGAATTTCCCAGAAAAACAAATCACTATAGAATAATAACATGAATTTAGGTAAAGTACAGCAGGAGGTCTGAACCCTGCCTCGTATTTAGCTTTGCTAACCTTTGGCTTAGAACTGCACATTCCCACTCCACTTTCTATATCCATTTGTTCAGGTTTTGTTGTTTTTGTTTTTTTTTTCCCTAAAGTTACTGCTTTTACAAACAATCTCTGGACCAAGGATGTTTGCCTCAAGAGTATACTCAATTACTTACAATGTTAATGCAGAAAAGCAACATATTCTGAGGAAGGTGTAAAATTAATCAACATCTTCCTTATCACTGCCTTTTTCACATTTTAACCCCATTGTCAAGGGTGTTCTCATTCAATAATACCTTGGGCAAGTGAGTTTGCACCACTCAAAACCACAACTTTTATTGTCTGAAAATTGTGTGTTATTCTGATTGAGTAAGAAACTTCACTTTAATGTGGTGTCACATGCCTTAATAGTTACTCTGATGTTTATCTTAAAATACAGCAGTCACCTAGACTTAGTGTTTCTTCTGCCATTGTATAGGCCAGTAAGGTAAGTCTAGGAGAAATTCGCTGCCTCTGTGTTATTTTTTGCTGATTACTCCCTCTCCCTAAGTCACAAATCACTTATTTCATTCAAATTTGCAAATGGGTTGCTCAGACTAATCAGTCCCAAACTACCAATTTAGTCACTGATACTGAGCTAATCTCATTGCCTTCACATGCTGAGCCAAAAAATTTGCCAGCTTGCACAGTACAGATGTTTCCTAAAGTGTCTATAAAGTTGAAACTGTAATGTTTTCATTTCTTATATTATAAACTAACATAGTATCAAATAGACTTTCTAACTCTTTAACTAATTTACGCTTAATTTCAATGAGGGTATCCTAGAAAAACACGTGGTCTCAGATGGACAGTGCCTTCGTCATACTATGTAAATTCTGTACAACAGGCTCTAGCCAAATAAAATGCTAGTCAGGATGCAATGGCGAACAGGCACAGTAATCTTTTTTCTTCCCACCATCTTCCTGCCCCTTTTTTCCGTCTCTGAACAATAAAGTTGAGCTGAATGTCTGTGCTGGGCAGCGCATGTGCTCTCAGCGTTCCAGTCCTTTACGGGAGGGAAGAGCTTAGTTACGCTCCCTCTTTTCTGTGCAGCTGTGTCTCCCTGAAGGAAGGGTTTGCATCTTCACGTGGAGCCAGACGAAATCCCTTTGCAAAAGGGGTGGTAAAGGCACCCACTGTAGTCAGGTATGAACACATTCTATGCAAATAGAATGCAAATAAATCAATTTCATCTGCCTATGGTACTGATGAAGGTTGCGATCTCTGGAGGAGCAATCTAGAGGAAACTCATGAAAGAAAGCCTTTTGGCACATTCCGTCAACAATGTTTTGATCTTCCATATGGAAATTAGTATTACTGAAAGCAGGTTCCAAACAGATAAAGACATTTTAATTACTTATGCTAAGTCATGGCAGAAAAGTGACAACGAAAGAGCTCAGGTGAAAAAAACCAAACATGCAGCGCTGAGTGAGAAGTGATGGTTTTCACTAATTCATACCTTAAATTTGCCTAGGATATCTCACATTAAGCTCTTAATTTTCTTGTTTAACATTTCTTATGTCTCAAGGCCCACAGATAACGTTTGATGACAATGGCACATGAAGATACAACAGTATCAATGAAGCATTTAGGAGGAAGAAGATTGCCAGGAACTTTTTAAAGTGTTAATAGTAAACTATACTGATTTTTATTGATTCATTAGAACTGACTGTGTTAGAATTGACCTGTTAAAACCCCGTGGCTCTGTTCAAGGAACTTTTAATAGTTTCATGGCTAATATTAAAAAAAGAAGTAACATTAAAGGCATGAATGATGTCTGCTTCTTTAAAGGAAAGAATGTGATATAGTTATATACATTTTTCAAATAGGAAATTACTAATTCACTTCCATTTGGTAAGAGTTGGCTGCAAATACTATTAAAAAAAATTACAGCTGGTTTTGAGTTCTCTAAAGAGAAAGAGAACCTGAAATAATATAATTTACTTTAAATGGTTCAAAAATAGGTCAGACTGACTGAAATTCATTTAATGAAAGACTATTTTACCCATATACTAAAACCTTGGGGTCTGTTGTCTCTCAAATATATTCGTGATGCCCTCAGCAGCATTACTTGAGCATACATGATGAATCATAGGACCTTTCCAGCTTATGTCTTAATGAAAATGGTGCTTGATAGAATGTACAGAGCTGAACTGACTCAGGAGAGACTCCCC
>VZTI01002396.1:649029-755165 GCA_013397865.1 Struthidea cinerea | reverse complement strand
CCTCCCCTCCCCTTTTCCCAATTCTCATTAGTTCTATTTATCATTTCCATCCGAGGGTGTTTGGGTTTGCCTCACACGGACAGCTTTGCAAGTATAGAAGGGGAACATGGATACCACCACACTTCAGTCTTTCCTGTTTTTTCTTTTACGTCACGTACACATTTGTATATGTGTGTATCAAAAGAATTGGACTTTAAAGCACTGCTTCAAAGGACAAATATCGCCCTCAGACAAACATGAGCGGTTAGAATAATAGAATATAATCTTTGAAATAATAGATTCAGAAAACTGAAAGGTTTATGTCATAATGACTTGGTGAGGTAAAAGGCAGTGTTGGTAGCATGACCCTTGAAAAATGAATTACATTTGACTTCCTGCAATCACTGCTTCTCTTCTGCCTCTACTTCCTTCCCAGGGAAAGTGGTATGTTAATATCTCCTCCTGTATGGGAGGTAGCACAGTCTGGAATAAAAAGAATCGGGGGAAGCTGCTGCCTGTGTATATTCCAGTGAAAGACCTGGAGGGGAAATGCAGCACGGAAGAGAAAAAGCCGTTCTGAATGTGCCTGTGGAAGACGATGACCAGGAAACACTACTGTAACACAAGTTTTTTACCCTAAGCATGAAACACAGCCTCCTCCTCTGCCCTGAGCTCCATAAATATACGTCCTCTCCAAATGCTGTGTTGGGTTTGCATGGCAAGGTTTTGGTAGCAGGAAGGGATGCAGGGTTGGCTCCTGTGAGAAGCTGCTCAAAGCTGCTCGAAGCTGCTCGAAGCTTTCCCTGTGTCTGGCAGAGCCAATGCCAGCCGGACCCACCACTGGCCAAGGGGATCAGCAGCGGTGGCAGTGCCTCTGGGGGGACAGATTTGGGAAGGGGGAAAAACCTGCCTGGCAGCAACTGCAGCCAGAGAAGAGAGTGAGAAGATGTGAGAGGAACAGCCCTGCAGACACCAAGGTCAGTGAGGAAGGAGGGCAGGAGGTGCTCAGGTGCTGGAGCAGATCTTCCCCTGCAGCCTGCAGTGCAGCCCATGGAGAGGCAGCTGTGCCCCCGCAGCCATGGAGGACCCCAAGCAGGAGCAGCTGGATGTGCCCAGATGAGGCTATGACCCCTTGGGAGCCCTGCACTGGAGCAGCCTGTTCCTGAGGGCTTGCAGTCTGTGTGAGGGACCCATGACGGGGCAGCTTGTGAAGCACGTGGTTAGGACTCAGGCTGGAGAAGTGCATGGAATACTGTTTCCTGCGGGAGGGGTCCCACTCTGGAGCAGGGGAGGAGTGTCAGGAGTCCTCTCCTTGAGGAGGAAAGAGCAGCAGAGACAATGCGTGATGAACTGACCACAGCCTCCTTTCCCTGTGCTGCTGCCAAGGTGCAGAATTTGTGAGGAAAATAAATCCTGAGAGGAAATGTGTGCAGGAAGTTAAGATTTAGTTTTTGTTTTCTCATTATTCTACTCTGATTTGATTGGTAATAAACTAAATGAATTTATTTCCCTGGAGTCTGTTTTTGTCCTTACCTCAACCCATGAGCTTTTAGTTGTATTTTTCAGCTATATTTTTCAATGTATCCCTTGCTTAGCTGAGGAGATGAGTGATACAGTGCCTTTCATGGGTACCTGGCATCCAGCCCGGGTCAACCCATCACACATACTATTTTCAGTATATATGAAACACACCTGACTCCTCATATATATTTTTGGAATATTTTACTCCTATTTAAAACTTTTGCTTGATCCCTCATTCTGACGAAAACTTGCAGCATGACATTTATACCGGAGTTTTAATTAGCTCTATTTTATTTTTGGAATATATTAAGTGAATCTTTTTATACATCACAGTACTATGAGGCCACTGCATCTTCTTCTCAGCATGCAATAAAATATGCATTTCTAAAGGCTGTAAATTACCTGTCCTACCTAACATAAAAAACTTGTGGCTTGAAGATTTTCACTGCTGACACTCAGAAAGAAAACTCTCTTGACTTCTGCTGTTAGGAGGAAGGGCTGATGCAGGCACTACACTCTGCCTTGTTTGCCTTCTCTTGCTGTTGTTTCAAAACCTCTTTTGTTGTAAGTTACATATAAACAAACATGTATATATGTGCTTTAATTACTAAATGATTGCTGAGATTTGAGGATAAATTTTAACAAGCAGAAAGGGCTATTTTTTCAGACACAGTCTTTCCCTTGTTTTTATTGAGTGGAACACAAAGTGGTTGAATCTATCCCAAATACTCCCAAAATTTCCCAAATAACTTCTGAGTTTATTTGAATTTGCGGTGAGCCTATTTACATGCACACCCTGCCCAGATGTCTCCACCAAAACACAAAGGTTTGAAATTTCTCTGTGGAGTGAAGGTTTCTGCACAATTTTTCATGCACAATGAAAGAGCAGTGCATAGACCTTCTGTTGACACCACTTTCATAATCTCATTTGGGATCCCCATCTTGACCCCCTGGTTTGAAGCCAAAGCTTCCTACGATCCGAAGAAACTCTTGCTGACCACAATAGGGTTGAAGAGGACAAAATGTCAATTACTCTGCCTTTATATAGTTTTTTGACAATATAATCCTATACAGTCTTCCTCCTGTAACATTCTATATTCTTCAATTCACAGACTGTACTGCAATCCCTGAATTCATAGTCACCACCCTTGCTTTTTATTATATGTCAGTCAATCCTTGTGCTCAGTGTAGAATCATTATTTTCTTCTATAGATTTTTCTATAATTCTCCTCACTACCTTATCCAAGAGCTTTGTGAGGACTGTGTTTATCCTTACAGTCTCCATCAGATGAAGTCTTATTATTTTCCTAGTCTTAGATGGGGAGAGATAGGTCATGGTGAAATCAAAGTGTTCAGAAGAGTGCATTAATTGTAGGTGTCCATTTTAAATGAGGGAGGAGTTGACTTTCTCAAAAGGATTAGCTTTACTAGAGCATGTTACGAGGTGCTCAACACAGATTTCATTGATTTCCTTAGCAGTGCAGAACGCTCAGCTTTTCCTTATTTCCTGGTGGCAAAAATACCTGCAAGTACTCACTATCTCTGCAAATTATCCTGTACTTGATGACAGATGGTCACTAGGGTTTTTGTGGCTGAATATCTCTCTAGAGTCTTCGGAGAAGTTGAGATTTAGCCATTTCATGGCAAATATATCTACTAGGAGATAATGATCAGTTCCTGCTGATCCCATTCACCTAGGAAATGTTAATGGAAATTTCAGTACAGAATTTCTAAAAGTGCCTTTGAAAACTTCCTAGTCTAGTAGCACAGGAAGAAGCACAAAAAGCAGCAAAATTCTGTAAATAAAAGACATTTCTACTCTTTGTTACTGCAGGGACATACATAAGTAAGAAAGCACCCAATTCCAGAAACTTCTGCAGGGAATTTCTTGTCTCCAGGAGAGAAAGAATGAGGCTCATTAAAGCCTTCATCTAAGGTTTTCTCCCTGTGCAGAATAATAGATATTCTGATATTGTCTTGAATGGACAACGGGTTCCTGAGGCTAATGCAGTCCTGATGGAGCATAAAGCATAAACAGGGAAATGTATTTAAGCTCACTTGGCTTTCCCATGTGTTGCAAATGTTATCGCTCTGAATGTTCCCCCTCCCCCTTCTTTCTTCTTCTCCCAGCTTTTTGGCTGGGCACGACAACATACGGTCTGGAATATCCCATTGGTCATTTGGGGTCACCTGTCCCTTCTGCGTCCACTCCCAATTCCTTGTGCACCCCCAGCCCAATCACTGCTTGGGTGAGGAGCAGGAAAGATGCTGTGCAAGCACTGCTCAGCAATAACGAAAACAACCCTGAGTTATCAACACCATTTTCAGCACAAATCTAAAGCAAAACCCCAAACTAGTCACTGTGAAGAAAATTAACTCTACCCCAGCCAAACCCATCACATCATGTTGGCATCTAAACAGTGAAATCGCTAAGTCAGCTTTTCTGCAGCAAAGTAAGAGCTATGCAGAAAATGTTTTTGTAGTCTGTGCTTGCTACGGACTGCTGCCTGCTTTCTCGATGAGGCAGGAGCTTTGTTTAAACTGTCAAATCCTCAAACACTCCACTCTTATCCCACAGGAGGAATATGTGGGAGACCTTCCTAAAAAACCCCACCTAAACCAACAAACCCAGAATCCTCCGTAAGTTGCACTACAACTCTGGAGTGCTGAGGTACTTCTAGAAACCATTACTAATCTCCTCAGGTTTCACAGTGGATTAGCATTTGGATTTGTTTTAGCTTGTAGTAGTATTTGTCTAGTGGCTACAGCAATACATTTAATGATAAAAAGGCAGCCCCAAGTAGTTCTCACGATGAATTGCAAAAGATGAATGGAAAATCTGAGAAAGATGGACACTAAAACGGAACTACTGAGTCCCAGAAAGAGACAAATATTTGCATAAATTTGTGGCTCTAAAGAAAGTCTGTGCAACCTGAATTTGCATAATCTAAATGATGAGAAAAGTCAAGGAAACTAAAGAGTGTTTAGACATGTTGGTGCCAGGGCTAGCTCTTAACTTGAACAAATCACTTTGTGAGAAGAAATCCCATGTGCCCTGATCCTGGAGCCAGAAAAAGCACTAAGACAGATTTCCCAAAAGAAAGGGACAAAAGGCTGTAGTCTGCTGGGAAATAACAGGGAAAAAAGTAGACTTTGGAGGTCTGTGTAACAGTATCTAATGGAGTCACTGGACACTTTCATCTCAAGAAATTGAAATACAAACTTTGGTAGCTTCAATCCTTACTGCATGTTTAGGTGAAGATGAATCTGTCATAGTCAGCCCTCATAACTTTATTACAGCTGAAACGCCCAGGGCCAGCTGAATCCTCAAGCTGGCAGCCAAACTTGGGCACAGAGATGGAGTTGCACATCTGGCAGAAGCAGGAAGGAAGACAAGACCTGCAACCATGGCAATGTGGACTTAGACACCCTGACACTCCTCCAGCGGCTCTCTGTCCAGTGCCTTCTGGTGCTTGCCAAAAACTGGACTGTAGTTTCTCTAAGTGTCTGGGAACAATAGCTGTGGGACAGGCGGATGGATGGATAGATGGATGGGTGGATGGATGGATGGATGGATGGATGGATGGATGGAAGGGAGGAAGAGAGGAAGGGAGGAAGAGAGGAAGGAAGGAAGAGAGGAANGGAGGGAGGGAGGGAGGAAGGAGAAACAGTGTTCAGAACTGCAGACATTATCCTTCTCTCCTTGTTCCTCACTCTAACTTCAGGAGTTACCTAGATTTAAGCATGAAAAAAAGACTGCATAGCTGGCACTGGGTATCAGAGGGCATCAGAGGCTTAAAAATCCGGAGAATTCTGGGGCCTCTTGTTCTTCTCTATTCTCTTCAAAACCAATACAATATTATTACAATTCAAATATATGAAGAAATATATTCTGTCAAGTTCTGTGAAATACCTAAAACACCTTAAAAATAAACAGTTTGTCTTTTCAAGGTCTGCTCTGTGTTGAAACAGATGAACAGAGAGCATAATTAAGTAAACAACATGCTGAGTTGCTGTTTAAGAGCTAGATCCCACACAAGGAAACCTGATATTATCTTCAAACAGAATCAGCATTTTTGTCGATATTTCGTGTTATGGAGTAATCACACAAAATACATAGTGGGGCTCTTTGCCGAGGCTGGTAAGTGAAAGGACTCTGCTTGAGGAAAGTCTTCTGGTTAAGTGTAACACACTGTTTGTTTCCTATGGTTTGCAGTTAATTGCCTCACATAAGTAGTGACAGGAGAGAACTCCGTCTTTCTGAAATAAAACCAACCACTCTCAAGCTGTCTATTAAGCAAGAGGGACAGTGGCATGGCAGGTACCATTCAAAGGTGTGTAACACCTTCATTCTCGTACTCGTTCACACTTTGAGCTCTTGTCACCTGAGTGTCCCTGTTTTCCCTGCTCTTGGCAAAGCCAGCAGATCCCCTGTAATGGCTCTTATGGCTGCTTATTTTATGAAGTTTGACAACTTGCTTGACCCCTGCTCAGTGGTGAGTCCCTGGAAGAAGTCATGCTCCAGGCACATCTACAGTCTTAATACAAGTAAGGATATGTTATTGTGTCACACGTGAAAGGTGGCATTAGTTAATGTTATTAATTAATGACATCGTGTTTCTAAGGGAAAATCTTCACTGTGTAAAGGAAAGAAACTTATTTTGCAAACAGGAACTGCCATCCCTACTTCTACAGCTAAGCTTACCCAGAAAATAGGAGTTCCTTCAACATAACACACAGGGGAAGCTTTCTTTAAAAAGCCTTATATGAACAAGAGTTTTTAATCAAGTGGAACTGGTTTAAAAGAAAGTCTGTTTCTCAGTGGTGATTAGTTTTTCATCACACCAAAGAAGCCTGTATCGTTTACAGCAAATTTGAAAGCTAGAAGACACACCTGTCGACATTTAGCCAAAGGAATAAGAGCAGCCCATGCTTTCAGGGAGATATTGAGAATGAAAATAGTGGTTACGCTTCATTCCCACAGTTTTTAAAGTTTTATTGAATTTTCTTTTTCAGCAGAAAATTAAATTTTTTTAACAACCCTGGTAATTAATGGTAAGTCAGTGATTTTTCAGGGCAGGGGACAGGGTTATAAAAACATGGAATGAAATACTTTAAATCAGACTTTTAATAGGAGAAAAAATAATGTACTACTTACTAATACAATAAAACTCTTAGCATTGTTATAATCAGGTCTTTTTCACTAAGAAAATAATAGAATGAGATAGTAGATTTTATGTCCAATAAATATAATTTCCAGCTAAAAATGCATTAAAGAAGTAGGGTAAAAAGATAGATACTTTAGGGGGATAAAAGGCTACAAGGTCACATCACCCACGTGTTTAAAAGCAGAGAGAAAAATCAGGGTGAAACGAAATTATTTTAGCATTTATTAAGGGCAGAATGCTTTGCCTGCTTTACACACTTAAAATCAGTTAGTTGGCCAGGGCTAGTAACACATCATTTATTCTGTGCAAGCCAAGCCCACTGGTATGTATAATCTGTGGGCACAATAAACAATTTGTACTTCCACAGTATCTTCAATCAGACAATTTCCAAGTACCTTACAAGCAACTAATGTCTTTATTTCCCAGTGTCACTGTGAACAAAGCTACTGCTTTTCTTCTTTTGAGAGAAGAAATGAGTGAAGAAATGAGATGGCTTGGATAAAGCTCACTTTTTTGCACGGGCCACCACCCTCCACTTGCACCCTTGTCTGGGCTCCCTGAACAGTAGCCAGCTGCACCCTCCTGCCCCAAGGCTAATCAGCAGCAGGGATTTTGATGTAGTGCTGTTATAACTCAACCCAATGGCTTAACCTCCATCAAACTTTTTAACCAGGTGGAAAACTTTAGACTCCAGAGAGGTGTTGAATGTGGACTGACTGGTGGACGCACAGAATACAGGGCACAGTATAGCATAGAATAGTCACCCTTACCAGGTAATGAGATAAGTGACACAGTTACCATGTGTCACCTAGGTGGCTATAATTATGTGGTTAATTTGGCTCTTGGCTTGAAGAGAGTTGCACAATACAGCACATGGCCCAGTGAGCAATCATACACCAGTACATCTGAATGCTGGGCAGCTTCAAATTTGCTCTTTGGGAACTGAAACCTCTGAGAAAATATTTACTTTGCAAATAAAGTTCATTTACAGTGTCAGACAAGGTGACTCTTTAACATCATGGCAAACACTAGAAATTCCAGTATAATCACAGCACCTCATTAAACATGAAAAATAACCTTCATGCACAGGCATGTTTTGAGGTTGTCAGCAGTAGCAGAGGAAATGTTACAGTATGTGATGGCCTCAGTTAGTATCCCGGGGCATGAAGAGATGTAAAATGGCAAGGAGCATCAGGCCTTGAGAAGGCTGGTGGAGAAAGCCATGAGTCTGGGAAAGGTAACTGGATGCAGAAGAGAGAAATAATTTCCTGAGAACTCTAACACAGGGAAAACCCTTATGCCACTCCTGAAGGGAAAAGACTGAAGTGCTTGTCTGCAGAGCATTACTTTGTTTTGATGGCTTTACATTGATGTTGTCAGCATGGAAATTACTTCCATGTAAGGAACAACTTCATGTTACTGACGTTTACTTAAGAGAAATATTAATATATATACTATAAGTACACAATATAAATGAGAAATATAATGTTTTCAGATTTCACAAAATCCATAAAGTAGCACAGAAAAAATTAAGACATTATGAGTAACTTCAATTTGAAAAATATGAAGATGATAATTTTTCCATTTCAGAAATATAAAAAAGTGCTGTTTAGGTAGCATTAATGACACGATGTCCTACCAGGATCAAGATACATGCCTCAACATCATCCTGGACAGAAATATTCTAATATGACTATCCATTTCTCAAATATTCACTGGTCTTCCATAGCAGTCTGGTCTCCAGAGGAGCAAAATATCAAACCCAAATATTCAGAAACACTGCAGGTTGTGTCAGGATGAATAAGTGTGCTGGTTTGGCACAAAGAAACAAGACAATTTTTACCAAAAATGGATAGAGAAAGTCTTTCAAAATGTATATATAGGTTGCACCCATGAGTTAGTATTCAGAGCCTGTCTGAGCCTGCAAAACATGTCCATCCTCCCCCACAAAAATGTAAACCTATTCTTGTCCACAAAGCAAAGATCCAGCCTACAGGTTTGGAGAAGTAACCAGGAAGATTACGTTAAGTTAACTGCAAATGTAACTGGTTTCTGACTAAAAGGCTTCTGTGCTTTCCTTTGTACATATTTGTGCATAAGTCATTTATTGCCTGTTCTTCTGCTCTCCAGCCATCTGTAAGAAAAACGCAGTAACAGAAATAGCCTACTGTGTATTGGTTTACATTTTCAAGCCCTGTTTTGACAGGGCAGTCAGCTAGAAAAGTAGAGATTCTCACTTATTTTTCTAGAGCTCTGACGTGCAGAGAAAAGCAAAGGGTTTTCTTCTCTGCAACACTAGTGTTCATGCACACAAGATAAAGTCTGTCATCGTTAAAGGGTTCATGTAGCATTAAATATTAATAGATAAAAACTATTTCCTGGTAAAAAGGAAACAAAGTTAGAGCTGCTATATGTAGATTGTAACTGTGGATGTTTTCTTACATGAAATCTTCTTGGTTAATATATGTTGTATTTATAGTTAGGCATATTTCAAGCCATGCAACATCATATGACGCTTTCTCCTCATAGTTCTTGAGTGGTCTGTCTCTTTCATACTGCTTTGAACTTCGTTTCTGAGGAGGTTATTCAGACACCAGAGCTGTCTATGCTCCATACATTGATTTCTGTTGTCTGCACAGCCATGAAAATCATTTTCATCAGATGTCATTTAGCTGCATATTTAGTCTTCAGTCTATAATAAAATGTTGCATTTAGAAAGAATAAATTAGAAGTATTTTTTCCCTAAAAATATAAAAATTGTTTCCTAGAAGCCTGTTTTGCATTTCATATTTCTTCCCACATTTGTTTTGTATTTTATTACTAAATTCCTTTTTTTGTTTGCTTGTTCTGAAACTTCATTAAACAGGCTGAACAACTTTTTATCTCATAAAAACAAGCTTTCTTGTTTACCCAAGATGATAAAGAATGTACCGGAGAGTTTCCCAGGCAGTAAAATTTTAAAAACTTGCAAATATTTGTTGTGGAACCTTAGGTTAGCACAGACCTACCAAGAAGAAAAGGATTAGGATTTTTAAGAACAAATCCTGCAAATAATCTTATGCTTCACAGTTGCCTGGCATCCTTATTAGCAATGTTGCTCTGTAGGGTCAAATCTAATAAGCACAAGCACTCTTTACATCCTGTGAACAGCCTAACAGCAAAAGAAATGAAAAGCACATAGAAGACACCATAAAGGCAAAGTTTCTAATGGGATTCATTCTGGCTGAGGAAGTGAGGGCAGCATAAATGAAATGTGTGAGAGCATGATTAGCTTTCACTTCTAGAGTAAGCAGATGTAACACCTTATGCTTGGAGGAATCTACTACAGAAATCCCCTCCCAGATGTTGAAGTAAACAAAAGTTACACATAAAGATCAGAAATCAGGGTCCAACATGTACCTTTATCAGTCCTATTAGCAGATGGAAAAGTATTTCACACACATAGGTTTTGTTGGTTTGGTTGATTCGTTTGTCTTCTTTTGTAGTGGGCTATTTCCTGGTATCAATGTCAGGTGCCGTCTGATGCAGGTGTAGATGGTTATAGTATTACTAGAAATGACCTGTGTGTATTTACACTATTTGATCAGAAATGTTTAGAAAGATTATGATACAGTGTTTACTGTATATACTATGAAACTGCAATTTTCTAGAATAATCGGAGTGAGCATCTCTGTACTCACCAGTGATTGTTCTGATGTGCTTTTGAGTCACCTGGGACTTGAATGGAATGTGTGGAATGTCTGGTTAAAAACGCCATTAGAACAATATTGCTTATTTTCATTAAAACTTGAAATTATTCTTGCAGCAAACTGCCTAGCGATACCAAGTGAGATGCTAGATGCTTGCTTTTTCCATACAGTCAGTATTTGGAATGACACAGAGTGTTTTCTAGGAAGAGGTGATGAGAGCTGATAGACTGCAAGCCTGGTTTAGAGATATGGAGCACCTTGCTGATTCTTTTGTACACACCAAATGAAAAAAATAACTCTCTACATCAAAGTTTTCTGATTTACTACCTCTTTGAAGAGCATAGTAACTAAGCAATTGTGGAGTATATTTCTACCTTTGAATGAGAACCTGAGAATATACTAAAGCAGCATTTGGGTCTAGATTTAAACATAATGTATGCAAATGACATCTATTCCACAGAAAAGTAGCATTGTTCGCATCCTGATCACCTTATTCGTGTTGAAGAGTGACAGCATGAAATGGAGTAAGCAGTTTTTGCCTCAGTGGGTTTACAGGCAAAGTTAAGAAAGTAGTGGATCAAATTAAAACTAAGGATTAGGAGCTCTTTTACTGTATATTTCTCTCTCGCCTCTGGATCTGAGTTAGGGACTTTGTTTAAACAACGCATTCTTCTGCCTCAAAGACTTTAAGGCTTTTTCCCTCTTCTTGATTTACAGCAGAAAATATTTTCTAGCACTCACAGTAATGCTTCTAGAGAGCCTGTTTCTGCAGTAATATCACATCTCTGATTTCAACACTGCTGTTCTCAGTGGAGCACCTAGGGAAAGAGATAATGAAGGTCTAGCTTCTCACTTACAGGGAGCTTTTTGTTTCAGGTTCAGTCAACAGGGATTGAACTTCCTCATCACCTCCAAACTTCACAGTCTAAAACACACACCTCTCTTGCCACTCCATCTAGTCAAGGTTTTAGAGAACAGAGTTTAAACTCTAACAGGTGCCATTTGATGTGCGTGCTTGTGAAATGGTACTGCCTGCTGCCTGCTGCCTGATGTTTTGACATGGGGAGTTTCTTCACATATGAATACATTTCCCAGTCACGCATCAACTTTGTCAGAGTCTTAGGGGGAAAAGAGGAGGAGGAGAAACATTTGCTGAAATATTTGTAATATATCCCCTCATCAGATGGCAACAGCTGCTTGCAATCAAAATGTATCACTCTCTATTGGGTATTCATGCTGTGAATATAGAAACGGATTCTGCTCAAATTAAATAAGACACTTTCTTCTGAAAGTAAGAGCCCTGGAGAAACTGAACCCTTTGTACCATGAGTGACAGAGAGATAGTCACCATTCCTGTTTACATTGGAAGTAGTGAATTTGCTTCTGCTAGAACCATGAACCTATTATTACAGAATGCACTTTAGTCTCTGAGTACAAAGAAGCCTTGTTCCTTCACACCAGCCCTTACATTTCTTGATTTCCCCTCTTCCTCCCTGGCAGAAAATATTGCTGAATTAACTATGGTGTTTTCCATGCAATTCCCATGTCTACGTCTGGCAATAATGCACAAAAGGAAACTGTTTCAGAAGAAGTGCTGATCTTGGATAGTGCTCAAAGGCTGGGGTTCGTTCTTGCTTTTCTCATGGGCACCTCACAGTTTTATGGAAGTGCACAGATTCCCCTTGCACCACAAATGCAAAATGCAGGAGCTACCTATGGATGACACTGTTTGCAGTGGGTTGCTAGGCAAATGATTCTCCTCTGCACATAAAAGCCAGTCGTTCAAAGGAGCGCTTTATCAGACTGGTAAGGATAATTTTAGGGTTGGTGAGTGAAAAAGAAGTGTACTACAAAGACAAAACAGTCTCTGGTTCATAGCTGGTCTGGTTCATTCTTCATCATGGTGGGATTCTTTCTCCGGCCATCTAAAGTTCTGAATGTGAGTCCTAAAGAAAGGTCTTTAGTAGTAGTCAACAGCAACACAAGAAAATAGACAAAAAAGAGGGGTTAAAGAAGTCACAGGCACATACATATTTTAGGTAAGAATTGGAATCTGTTTTAGAAGTGTTCATATAATTGACACAATCCAACACAGAACTTGCTCTATTTTGGTATTTGTAGCATTGCAAAAACGTCTTCTATTTAAATACACAATTATTATGCTGTGTTTCTGTCTTATAAAGGTATACCAACCATGCAGAATTAGGCACAATGAGAAGAACCTCTGAGTCTGCTCAGAAAACCAGAAAACCAGAGAAAATCAGACCGATATATTTTGCTAAGAGGCAAGAGAGAAAAGCAAATGAGCAAAGTTAAATGGCAAATTTTTTTGTTTGCTCTAACTATTCATAAGTACATGTGGTTCCTTAAGTGCTAAAGAAAATCAGTTTACATCTAAAAATATAAGAAATTTCTTCAGTCAAATAAGCTCTTGGGGAGCAAAGACTAATTTTCAACTGAGCTTAACCTATTCATCAACACTAAGACGCCATAATTAGTGAGCTCAGTCATGAAGAAAGCTAAAAGAAACACATCTCATTGTTATTATTTCAATTTCCAGGTCCAAAGGAGAAATACAAGACGTTACCTTTGATGTTTCTGAAATATAACTGAACACTGCTGTAGTCACACAACATGTACTTTGCAGTTTCACTGCACCAGTTAAAAACAGCCTGGGAAAACAGATTACGGAACAAGGTCTAATATTCACCCCACTTTTATTTTTATGGTTTTTAACTCCACTGATAGATGGAGGCAGGCTAATGTACAGTAAAGCAGACATCTTCCATTTGCTACGACTTTGAGGATCTCCTTTTCATTACAAAAGAAGGCAAAACTCACATAATTATGTCTTGTACCATATATGACCATAGTACCCAAAAGCCCCTTTCCATACTGGAGTTCTGCCAAGGAAAGCCAGAATTACACTTATTATAGCCAATGCTCCAAAGACCTCAATGTGAAGCAGGAACTTTTATGAACTGACCTTGATGTTTTGCATCTGCAGGAGGATAACATGCCATTTGTAGTTTTATGTGCCCTACCATTTTCTGGTTCATTTGCTTAGGATTTCTACACATGAGTCGCATTTCAAATATCAGGACAATTATTAGTGAAACACAAATCCTTGACCTTCTGAAAAAGAGAAATTCTCATTTTACTGAAAATGTATGGAAAATTCTTACTGGTAAAGCTCCTCTTTCTGTTATACACCAAAGCTGCTCTAATCCCACAAAGCTACCAAAATAACTACCAAACATTTATTAATTAAGTCCCCATTGCATGCACTTCAAAGAAGTGTCCAGATGACTATATGGATATATTGCAAATATGTGTGCATGTTTAAGAAAACCTTATGGCCCATCTCTTTTCAATGTTGTATTGAAAAACCTAAAATAATTTCTGGAAGATAGAAGTGTGTTGTGTCACTTCTGCAGTAAAGATCTATTTACAGTCTATAGTGGAAATTGCATTCCAATTTCCTTTTTGAAGGGAAAGATGCTGATTAAAATTTGGGAATCTAAGATTAGAGTGTGTAAAAATAGGTTAGAAAGCAGCACCTCAGAGAAGGAGAGACAGACCAGGGAAGAGAAAAGAGAAAAGGGAAAGGTCTGCTGAATATAAACCTTTTGATAAGGTTTCTTTGTACTCCTGTGCTTCCTGCTGTTCACAGATAGCAGCAACCTTCTTGGAACTAGGACTATCAGTTTATTGGATATATGGACAGTGCACACCATGGAGAGTTCCTCAGTCCCCAGATGAAGGACTAAGGTGCAGAAATAGCTGCACGGGAAGAACAGCTGTAATAGCAGCTTTATTATCTGGTCTACTACCTCTATCTCTTCAGAAGACTATCTGAATTAAAATCTAGTACTGCAAGTATAAGACAATGTTCTTTCAAAATTAAACCATGGCACAGAAATTTCACCACCACTGTAGATGGTCTTTTAGGCCTCCCCAGATGATAAGACTTTTTATTTCCTCTCAAACTATTCTGTTGATGGATTTTGCCTTAATGCACAATGTATCAAAATAACAATTGTGCAGTATTTGGCAGGTGCAAAACAATTTGTTCAGCTTGGAATGCTTGAGTTTTTATGATGGTTGTGACACTACATTTGTTTGACTAGTGCACTGAACATACAGTCAAAAAGATGCCAAAAGGCAAATTCACGATGAAGGAACCGACCTGAAAAGAAAATCATTGAAGAGAGTTGTTTTTATTGGTATTCTTCACGGATTGAGCAGTTTTAAAGATTGTGTAACAACCACAGGCATGAAAGCTATCCAGCTTCTTAAAGACTTGAATAGAAGGTTTGTAATGTACTGTATATGTCTGCTCCTCTCTCCAAGATTTTTACAAAACCGTAACAAAAAAAAAAATCTTAGCTATTTTAAAAGTAATTTTTGTATATATANGATGGTTTCCTATGAAGGCATGATGTTCACCTTATAAAAGTGTAAAATCTTGTCAGAGAAACAACTAGTTTTTTGATATATATATATATATATATATATATATATATAAATAAACTAGTTGTTTCTCTGACAAGATTTTACACTTTTATAAGGTGAACATCATGCCTTCATAGGAAACCATCCAGTTATTTACATTTTCAGAGAACATCCTTACATCTCAATTCACAAAATGCTTAAAAACAGTATTTGTGAGAATAGTGTATATACGTCAAGAAACACTGCAATATTGTAGAAAAAACTTTGAGGATTCTTGTCCAGCAAGAGCAAACAGGTACAAACTTAAATCAGCAACACATGCCAATTTACACATATGAGTCTTTTTTTTCGGCTGAAATTTTGTCATTCTATTTCTTGGAGTCGCTTTTCATAAATTTTCCTAATACTGTTTTAAGCTTCTGGAGACATTCACTTGCACATTATTTTAGTATTGTAATACTATTTTTCCCAGTCTGATTTTGATATCCTAGCATCCTATCTTCCATTAACATTTAAATCCTCTTTTGATATTCCTCAGTGAAAGATTCTTGTCTCACAGACTCCGATGGATCTTTCTTTCTTGTAGGCACAAAGAGACAAAGACTACTTTTTATAATGATTGCTTAAATGCATTCACTGGCATAGCAGCAGGTCCTGACAACAGATGTGGCAGCAGCTGGAGAAATCCTTTTTCATTTGAAATTGATGCTTGAGTCTATATTCAGCCAAGTGTATCTCTGGCATTGCAAACATGTAAATTCTTGAGAATGCCTTTGACTGCACTGAAGATATATTTCTGTTTCTCTGTGATGACTATTTTCTCTGAGAATTGATAAACATCAGACCCTATCCATGTATCACAAAGCATACAATTTTAAGAAGTTTATAGAAATGTTTACATGTCCGCATGATGAAATGTCTTCACTTAAAGGTCAGACCCTTAGAGTGACTTGGCTAAATAAGACTTCCTTTAGCGAAAGTGTAATTATCTATCTTTCCAATGACTTGGAGTAGTTCTCAGGAAAGTTGTGAGCACAGAAATGCACACAAATCTCTGAAAATACAAAGACCTAGCCCTTGTTTGCAGGGTGGCCAGGATGTGGAATTATCTCACTACTTCTCTGAAGCATGCCTAAATTTTATCAAGGTTGAAATACCTTCAGGGTATGTATCAAAGCGTGAGGGGCCCAGGATCTAGGAAAGGGAGGGTAATTATATATGATACACTTTTGACTTCTCCTCTTTTCTTTGATAATAAAGGAGCCTCTTATAAATTTTCGCTGCCTAGATGTTTAATCGAAGTTCAAACTAAGTAAAAAGTATTTGTAAAACCCTCACTTAAGACTGTATAAAACTTACACTTAGCTCTTCTGTTGATGTCATTCCTATTACAGCTTTCTTTCAAACATTCTCTCAAACTTCTGCTTAAGTTTAGCAGATGAAATTCTAGTTTCAGCTTCTTGTTGCACACTACCAAGTAAAGCTGAAGTCTGTAAAGATCAGCACTTTCTGATGAAACATGTTCCCTTGTTATGATTTTTAATGTCTACTCTATAGCAGCGCAGATTATGAATGTGTGCTGCTGGAATGCTACCAAGGAGTCAAAAAATGTCTGTCTTTTTCTTAAAATTATCTGTTACTTCACTTCACATACATATGAAAAGAATACCCCCACAAGGACAGGGTGAGAGGACACAGTTTTAAGCTGTGTCCAGGGAGGTTTGGATTGGACATTAGGAGGAATTTCATCACAGAAAGGATGATTAAATATTGGAATGGGCTGCCCAGGGCGGCGGTGGAGTCACCATCCCTGGAGAGGTTTAAGGAAAGACTGGATGTGGCACTCAGTGCCATGGTCTGGTTGACAAGATGGTGTTGTGCCATGGGTGAGACTCAATGAACTCAGAGGTGTTTTCCACCCTGACTGATTCCATTATTGTGTGATTCTGTGATTCTGTGAACAGCAGTCTGATGCTCCTATTGCTATCTATACGGACTAAATTCTGACCAGCCTGATTTCTGCGGGGTCCTAATTTCCTGCAAAAACTCTCCTGACGTGCAGACTTTTATGATCAAGATTAGGCCCTTCTAAGTGTTATCTAGGTACTATTTTGCAGCAGACAGATCCTGCATATGGAAGCTAAAGCAAACTCTGTAGAAGAAAATGAGAATTCCTTTTGACCAGGTAGCCTCAAAAATCAGTGAGCTTCTGGCAGCATACAGCTTAACCACAGTCAGCAGGACTTTGATGGCTGAAAGTCTACCTATAAGAAGCTCATCCTGTTTCCCTTCTACCTGCCTACTCTCCTTAGTTTACCTAACCTCCAGGGAGGCAGGTGCCTGGAATCAATTAGATGACCCCATATTCAGAAAGACTCTCTCAATAATTAAATAAAAATGTGTAAATTCAGGTAGCAGCTGCAGATATTCCAGTTGAGGAAAACATGAGTTTACCTCTTTGCCTTCTGTTTGCCAAGGTGGAGAAATTAAATATTTATGAGGTTAACATAAGTATATAGTCTTGTATGTAAGTAAATGGATGACTCTCTACATAATGTTTAAGAAGTCATTTCACCCAGAAGAGCTGACAGCATGTCTTGCGCATTCTTTTTCCAGTGCATTTTGACATCTAAGAGTGAAGAGAGATACGAAGGGGGTAAAGTTGAAACATAGGCATGCTTGGGTCACTACAGATTTTAAATAGGCAGAATTTCTCTCAGTGTTTCGTTGCAGTTTATAACTTACCATTATCTATTAGGCAATGTTAGTGAAATGCACGTGTGAATTCATAATCCAATCAAAATAGTTATGAAATCGTTATGATGATTTCTGAGATTAACCAGCTACTTTTGGTTTTTACTTCCTGAGGCCCAAGGGCATATGACATATGCTGAAACACCGCAACAGATGACCTGGAATTTGAAAGACAGATTTCCACTTTATTTATGCATGTTTCTTGTGTTTGTGACAAACATAAAGCAGATAAAATGCTGAGATTTTAACCTTTTTGTTTCATTCTCAGCTACTCTTCTGCCTTATGAATTCTGAAAAATTTACCAAGCAAGCTTGTGCCCAGTTTTTGGGAAATCTTGGATTAATTTCTAATGAGCTTGAAACTCAGTTCAGTGTACTGTAGGTACAGAATTACTGGATTTTTTTTTTTTCTCACAACTTTGAATCCATGCTGGACAAAACACAAGGTCAAACTGATCTGTGGATTGCTGCTTTGATCTGCTGTACATGTAGGCCCTTCAACACTCTAATGAGGTATATAATAATTCTTATTTTTGATTTTTTCATTACAGATCAAGAAACTGAGGCACTGTCTTGGGGTGACTTTATGATGTGTATCCCCTATCGCTATTCCATGCCCACCAATCGTTTCTGTGCCTTTAAACTGTAAATTTTTCTGTGCCTTTAAATTTTTCCTCCAAATTTGTCCAAACTGGGACAGGCGCATACATACCACAGCTCATTTACAGATCACAAATATGGGCTCCCCATCAGAAATGCAAGAGCTGTAAGCTAAATTTAATGTTTTAACTGTTTGATCATACTTCTTTCAGTTTGACTCCTCCTCTGAAATTCATTATTTAAATGGAGAAAAGTTTATACAAGCTCTGTGACAACAGAGACTTCATAAGAGGTTTGTATTTCTCAAATAAAGTTTGTTTTCAGGAGTAAGAACTACTTGTTACATTACTCACTATTATCTGAAATAAAATAGAAAGTGCCCTTTGACCAAAAAGTACAGACTTTAAATCCTGGGAGTTATTATAGTAGGGAAACAGCCACTAAAATTCTGTTGTATTTAAAAAGTCAAAGACCATATAATTAGACTGAGAGTTGCAATAACTGTAATAGCCATTGTGTGGCACTCTGCAGTGAATGGGTAGTAGTAGTAATCAATACACTCAATAGGATACTGCAATGTGGAGATTCATTATCACCCTGTCCAAATAGCAGATTTTTTTCCCTCAAATTCATGTTTTCAGCTCCACTAAGTAAATTCAGGGAAGGGAAGTATGAAAATCTGTGAAAGGAAATGTGTAAGATGTGGTAGATAAAAAACTCAGCTAACCCTGCCTGTGGAGTTCAACAAGACCCCCATTTCAGCTCCCTAAAATTATTTGTTACATAACAATGTGCATTCACGTTCTTAGAGTGATTCTCATATGTTCTCACATTATGCTTCAGTGACTAAGCTACAAAATATTTAGTATATTAAAAAAAAGCCTCCACAGCTCAAAGACTGCATAAATTCTCCATACAGAGAGACAATAACTAACTCTGCAACATTTTTCTCATAGCTGTTACTGTAACAACTTAAAATACTAGAACTGCTATAAGGAAAAGTAAATAAAAGAATCATCCGCAGGCGTGGTATGATCTTAACCACTTATGAAGCAAGTAAAACAAGTTCACACACATAATGCAAATAGCCTGGTTCACATCTCACTGATGTAATTTTTTGGCTTCTCTGGAAGTATGATTATCTGCAATAAGACAAAGCACACATCCGGGATAGTCTGTTCACCAAATGCGAAGAGACACTCAAAGGAAAAAGGGAGATTCACAGTTCAGTTAGTGCTGTGACCTCTTGATTCAGGGTCTGCTACGAAACCAGCATGAATGAGGGAAGTACAATGGCTGTACTAATGTACGACATCAGCAAGCAGCCTTGCTGGGCCCATGCAGCACGGTGGATTGCCAGGAACAGATTTTTTCCAGAAATTGCTTAGGACACAGAAGTCAGAAGCTACTACTTTGGTGATTTAGGGTTCCCTAGTGAATACCTCCCACTCATGGTTAACTCCTCCTAGCAGCTGCAGCTTCAGAGACAGAGGGCAATGTACACCTTCATTGTTCTGTATAAGAACTGAGACCAAACCTCTCAACCTTTTCTTTCTTGGAAGGAATTTCTCCTAGAAAGCCAACTCTCACTGTTGATAAAATTAAGTCAGAGTTGCTTTGCAAACCTAAAGAGCAGTATCTAGAGTTATTTGAGATCTGGGGAATACATACTTTTGGCTCTTTCTCATTTTAATAAAATCCAATTGTTTGGGTTTTTAAAATATGTAAATAGTAATTTTCTCTTTTAAAAAATCCTAACTCTTAAAAATGTTTTACCATTTCTAAATGGATGGTCTGATCTGTGTGGTCATTAGTGGAGGTGAAGTGTTGACAACTTGTAGTAAAAGATGGTCTATATCTTAAAAGAGTTTGGAAAGTCCAAATATAAAGTACAGACCTGTACTTCATAAAATGGAACTGCCTTGGGAAGGAGCAGCTATGGAGGTAGGCCCATGCTACAGTGTTTTTAACAATTTCTGGTATTTAGGATGCTCATAGGAGCCTCTAAGGAGTTTGAATGAAGACAGACAGATTGCAGGAGATGCGTTCGACAGAAGCTGCATGGAGTCAATCAATGCACACATAGTTAATGGCAGACACAGCACTGCTAAGTCCAGCTACTACACAAACACTCAAACTTTACAAGCACCAAATCCCTCCACATTATTACCCACAGCATGGCCGTTGAAAAGCAAACTGACTATTATAGCTTGTATAGGCATAGGATATTTCAATGACATATACACCAAATTAAATATTAATATTCCCTGACACCAGTACAGTGGGGGCCTCTTAGAGCCACGCAATCTCCAAAGCGACCTGTCTAAATGACAAGCCTTCAGCCTGGAGGGTTGGAGACAACTTGGGATACTCATGGATTCACAGGTAAGTACTGAGCATTATGTGAATTTTCAGATTAAAAAACACTGCAGAGAGAAGCGGACAGGGGAACACAGGAAGCAAGTGGGGAGAGGGAAGGAATTGGGGTGGATTAAGTGCAAAGTCAAGGAGATGACAAAGTGATGGAACTGGAACCTTTTAAAAATGAAAACAGGATGTCTCAGACATTTTGTTTTTGTACGGTTTCTGTTCTTTTTGCCACTATTTCCTTTCAGGGCATGTTCACACACAAATATCTATACTGAGTATCTAATTCCACTCATGCAGATGAGCTGACGTGACAGTTTTTGGTCTTCTCTTTTGTCCCCATCAGCTCCATTGTAAGCAGCATTTCCTCTCCGAATCATTGGCAGGAAGATCCATTTCTAGAATACAAACACTTAGTAAATGATTAACTTTTTCTAAAGTATGAAAACAGTTCTACAGAAAGGTGATCTTCATTTAAACACTGAATAAAAGCTTCAAAAAGGGAGTCTGTTTAGGTGGCAACTGCCCCATGGCCTTGAGAGTTCTGCTGTGAACCATCCCGAGCAGAAATTTCTTCTTCACAGTTTAGTTGTTACAGAAATCAGGACAACTGTTTTTGGTTAGCTGTCATTGGCATGGAAAATGGGCATAGAAGAAGGAAAGGCAGTTTCTGCTAATCTCACAGTTTTCTCTTTTCTGGATTTAGGGATACAGCGGCTTTTATCACTTCCCCATAGTTCCCAAGGGACCATGTGGAGGTGTGTGATCCTTCAGCTGCTGGCATGGCTGCCACTCAGTAACTCCCACGGGAAGAAGCCAGCACAGCCTTGTCACCCGTGTTTAGGTCCAGATTCTGACACCTGCTATGGCAAAGATGCCCCCAGGTCGCTGCTCTGCAAGCAGCTGTGTGCAATAGCATTTACAACCTGAACAAGGATGGAAGAAGAGTAATGAGAAATCCAGGATCAAAATAAAACTGCCAGTAGCTACTCTCTGGACCACTCAGACTTCATTTTCCCCCCTGATATTGAGGAGGCATATAAAATGCTGATGGTAATATCAATTAATAGATGGGTCAAGCAACAGATGTAATTGCTTTGCATTTTCTTCAACAACTCTACTCTTTCTCTTTTTAAAAAACAATTTTAATTACAAATGAGCAGTCAAAAGCAATAACAACATGGCTTTTTTAAAAAATAAAATTCTCTTTGAGTGCATTTATATTACTAAAAGTTATCAAGTGGCAGGTAATAGCTCTAGTTACCTCTTCAGTACACCGTACTTGTCAAATCATGAATAATTTTTTTTAGCCTTTTAATCAGTGCATCAAGAAAACAGGTTGATCAGGGGTGCTTTGACATCATCTTAGTAACTGCTGTAAAATACTTTAGATGACTGGATGGGTAATTAGAAATATGGTGCCAATAGATTTAGAACTCATGAAAAAAAGTGTAGGTCATTTTTGCTTCTGTAATGCCATTTGCTCAGTGATAAAAGAAATTACTGTTAATTACCAGGTTATTACCATACTTAATTCTGATAATTGTGGGCTATGCAAACAATGTTGAGAATAGAAATCACATTATTTTGTTCCTCCAACAAGGTGGCAGTACTGTTCCTGAATCATTTGTTCTAGGGTCGCTGTATTTTTGTTAATGAATTAGGTTTACTGCCTTATATCTGATACACAGAGGTTAAAAAAGTGTGTTTTGAAGCATCAGCTGTTCTCTTTCAGTATGATTTACACGCACACATACGCACATGGTCTCTTGAAAACATTCTAGTGTTGTGACATAGTTTTCCTTCTTTAGGACCAAACTGGCAAAGTAGGAGGTTGTGCAAAGCAGAAATAGGCTTTACTGACTACAAAACTGTGGATCTCAAGAACTCCAGGCACCAAATATCACCCAGACTACAGCTGGGAGGAAAATATAAGAACTGTGACTCTAGGGAAATACTGGGAAATAGACCAAAATTAATTCATTTTCATTATGACTAATTCCAGAAAATGTCTCCTGGAAAGTGTTTAAGCACATGCCCCTTTGATTTCAATTGGAGTTTGGGGAACCTTACAAGAACTGAGCTGGCAAATTTTCATCTCATGAGTGTATTTTAATGTTTTGAAACTGTACATGCTGGAAATGTCTAGAAAACACAAGGTTAGATCCTATTTCTGTTTATGCATGTAATGGTTCCTCACTGTTTTTTAATAATTTTATAGAAACTGAGAAAAAATAAGGTTCAGAAAATATCATGTATCTGGTCTGCAATATCTAAAGGATGATTCTAAAATCTACTGAAGTGAAACCATACTAACTGAAATCTTCAGTTGTTGTAGAATCATGGAACATTTCCCTGGAAGAGAACTGGTTTTATTCCTCCAAAAGTCGTTGGAATTTTCCTAGAATAAATGTGAACAAGATGTGATCCTCAGCATTTTTTTTTTCTGTAAAATCAATAACAAATGCCATTTATGTTTCACAGTGCTAAAGCAGGCATTTCTGCTATGGTCTTCTATAGTTTTTAGCATCCTTCCTAAACTTTGAATAGAATATTTTTTCTTGTCAGCAGCTTTGCTGTTGTCTTGGCAGCTTTCTTCACCAAAAACTGTTGAAAGTCAGAACTCCCCCCGCTCAGCTAAATTTTCTTATATTCCAGGGCAAAGTAGGAACTCTACAAGAACAGTGTTTCCCTCTGTGCTATTCTTCTCCTCCTGGTCTTTCTGCGTGTTTGGGCTGAAAAAATCCTGCCACAAGTATGGTGAGGAGCAGGCAGGAGGTGACTGTCAGGATCTGTTGGTTTGCAGCACTAAGTGAAAAAAATAGAGAGGCCTGACTGACTTCCCAGCATCCTGATGTCCTCACTCTTCTTCACTCTGAGTGCTGCTCTCTCACTTACGTTCATGAGCAATTGCAAAAAGGCTGGGGTACAATCAGGATCAATGTAGATCCCACACAGCATTTCTTGCAGTTCCGTGCTTTTACTAACTCAAGGCAAAGGTTTTTTTCCTTTCAGTGGATTTAAAATTTTGTCCTGAATGATTCTGTGGCCTCAGGTGGCCAAAATCTTCTTCAGAAAGCTGTCATTGCATTGTGAAAGGAGCTACGGCACTAAGATTATTTTTATATCACATAATATTGTATATGGCATGGTAAAAGGAAAATAAAATTTGTGTGAAGTAAGGCTTGATATCAGAAAAATGATCTGTAGCATGTAGTTGTTCCTCCAGTCACTCACTGTTACTGTCAACCACTGTTTTGTTCTACAGGACCGTAGTTTTTTTCACTATACACCTCAGTAAGGATTAAAATGCGATACATTGAATTATGCATATCTGTTTTAGTGCTAGAATGACCCTTTGATATCTGTGATTACAAGTCTTAAAAATAATCTGAAATCTAAAATCATTATACTACAAACATGTTGAATTTTCCCTCCCAAATGAGTACTGTGAACACAGTTAAGTTGAACTTTTCCCTGCATTCCATTTTAGAAAATATTAAACAAAGATCTAGTCTCAAAATGTTGGAAAAATATAATTACAATGTACGAGTCTCAAAAACAACATCATCAGCAGCAATGACCTAGAGAAATAATTGATCCCTTAGAAATTTTGTGGAAGCGTGTTTGGGAACAGCAGAAAAGTTAAAAGCTTAACTAACATACAGTGTAAATTCAGTAGATCAGAAATTTCTTTATTACAGACTAGAGTTCTGGATACTTCTTGCATTTTATCTAAAGATCATGTCAGACATCTGAGCTATATCCCTTGGTCAAAATATTGTATCTTCTCTTTTCTAGTGATTTTTAAATAGATGTTTAAAATACTGTAATATTATTTATTAAAAAAAAAAATATAGCAAGCTTCCTTACGTATATTCCATCTCTCAGCTAATACTGCAGATTAACACAAATTGCACTTAAACAAATGATCCTCACGCTAAGCTGCCACTTGCTGAGTACGTGAATTGGTGCATGTGTCTGCATGCAATTTATTCATAATCAGGCTAGAAATACCCTCACGGAGCTCTGTTGAGCTGTAAGTGGAAAGCAGCATAAGACACCGTCATAACAGAGTGGATTTTGGTCACGAATAACTGCCCTTAGTCCAGTGCCTCTTAAACACACCAGCTTCGTGTCCATTACTCAGTGTGCCAAATGAGCGGGCTCCAGTGCAAAGATGTGGCAGCAACACTTCTGCAGCACAGTGATGGGCTGATTTACTTGGATTGGAAGTTAGTTCCTTCAAGTGTTAGTGCTCTAGTAAACCATGCAGTTACTTTTCATCATTGAGCTGACAGTTTAAATAAGTTGGCATTTTGAATGAACTAAATAATCACTCAGTTGCTAATTTTAACTTTAAATTCAGTTCAAAGGTTTACTTCAAAAGATGGTAAGTTTGGCATAAAATACAAGGACTGTTGAAGTTGGCTGCAAACACTCCTCATCTTCAGTATGATCAGGAGCGAATGCTACGTCTTGATTAAAAAATAGACCTTTTTCCCTTGTACCCTATGATCTCTATGGGCCTGACCCAGGAAGGTTTTGCTAATTTTTCTGCATCTTACTCAGCTAGCATCAGTCATTCTGTCTAAATCTCTGCCATAACTTGCATGGGGAAGAAAGCCCCAGTTCAGCTTTTTTTTTGGTATTGCTCTTTTGCCAACTGACTGAAAGGGAACCTATTAAAAATATAAAATTTGAAAATCTGGTTAAAAACCAAAATGGTTTTATATTTCCTTTCCTGGAAATGTCTAGAAAAATACAGTCAGTGTTTTATGATTTCATTATCTGGCTAACAGTCCATTTTATTGCACAGCAAATGGTCAGGGTTTACCTTCCCATACATTCACAGGCTCTCTTTTACAATTTATATCTGATTTATAATCCCTCCCACAAGCTTCAGTGAAGTTAGAGTATTTCTTTAGATTTGATCAATTTTCAAAACTCTATACTCATGTATGAACAGTTTTGCATTTCAATGGAGTTTGGTTTTGGTTGGGGTCTTTTTTGTTTTGTTTTTGAAGAGGGCAGAGTCTGAGATTAATAGGATTAATAGCTGTCAATGAGCATGTATAATTACATGGTTATAGCAGCAATGTTTGCAGAATGGGCACAGGATATTTTGAAAAGTGTGCCTTTTGCTCATGAAAATGGTAAAAGTTTATCTGGGCATAGGAGCCATGATTTCTGTGAGAGGAAGCAGGGCCAGTTCTGAATGGCATTACTCATTCAGAAACCGAGTAGGCTTTGGGGACTATTTGCATGGGAAAGGACTGCTCCTTACATGGGGAAGGATTGTAGAAAGAAGGCTACACAGACTCAATTCCTGACAGGTCTGACATGTTGATTAAGGCCTTTTATGAATTGAGAACTTGGTTTCAGCCTGTTATTGACACGTTAGGCATTATTAGTTGCTCTGCAGTTCTACAAGCAATGTGTTGGGAAAAGGAGGGGATATGTCCTTTGTTTGGTGTCTTTTCTTTTGCAGGGAAAGTGTGAGGAATATGTAAAAAATCTGCAAGCTCCACTCCTAATAAAGAGAGTCCTCCAGTTAAGGCAGCATGTAAAGGTACTGCAAACCCCCTGTCTGCAGGTCCCTTTGGAATGGCATCAGAACAACTTTGCTTTGTCCACCATGTGGTGCCGGAGACTGGGCAATGCTGCACCAGGTATAGCAGGAGAGGCTCTCCTTTCAGCGTTCTGAAATAGTTCTCCATCAGCTGGCACATGGACATGAGAAACATCAAACCAAGGCAGGAATGCTCAAGTCCAAGCAAGGATTTCTGTGTCCAAACTAAAGTGGGTTTAATATTTTATTAGAGAGGAGTATCATGATAATCCAAGTGTGGCCCTAGAGATGCAGCACAAACAGAACAGTGCTCACTGAAGGCGAGGAGACAGAGGTAATTTCAACAGATGGATTGACTTGCTCTGTCCCAAGCACCTCTAACAGGAAAAGAGATGTAATTGGCAGGCTACTGTAATTGAGGCTGGTCCCTCAGAGATTTTCACTTGTGCAACAAGCCATGCAGCAGTACAGAAAAGGAAACTGGAAAAGTTACTGGTATCCATTCTTGCTCGTCTTCTTTCCTCAGGTTATGAGTTGTGTGTTCTGCAGATGACAGCCTCATCCTCCTGAGCAGGTACACGGTAAAACATAGGCTGTTCATTCTGGGGGATAATGTTGAACAAACTTATTGTACAGCTAGAAAACACACCTTGGCTGTTTCCCCAGAATGTTTCATCCTAATGAGAAATGGGAGCTCTAAGTTTTCAGAAAGGCACTTCGGGAAGAGGAAACTAGAAAACAAAGGCTGTATGCTAAAATTCTTCTGCCTCAAGAAGTCCAAAGGAAAGCGGGATATTGTAATGCTCAGAAGCTCTGATACAGCTAAGCTGGTGCTTTGGGCAGGGGCCAGAGTGCACTTCCTCGCTGTCAGATCATAAGACACAGAGAAGTCCTTGTCTTAAGGTAAGCCGTGCTCAGCAACAACCTAAACATCAAAGTGTTATCAACATTATTCTCGTACTGAATCCAAAACACAACACTGTACCAGCTACTAGGAAGAAAATGAACTCTATCCTAGCTAAACCCAGGAAGGTAACAAATGAGGGGACAATCTAAGGGATGATCCAGATCACAGCAAGATGCCAGCAGAGTAACTGGAGTCATGCCCCATCATTAGCATCCTTACCCACTGTTTCTTTCAATCCTTCACAGTATTTACAGAGCAATATCTCTGGTACACACAGTATCAAATAAAATTTTAAATTTTACTCCCATGCAATAGGATGAAAAGCAATGCGCAAGGAAGCAAGCTGTAGTGGACCAAAGGGATTAAGGAGTGATGATGCAGTGTCTCATTATGAGAATGTGCTGTCTCTATTCCAGCAATAGAATTAAGCAATAGATAGAAAAATAAGGAGGTTTGCAGCCCTACAAAAATACATAAAAATATGACAAGACAAGAAATAACAAGGTTTTAGCAAGAATATAAAGGTTTCTGAGCCAGGGAAGACACTGTGATGTGTCATCATAGGTTCTGCTAAACTGGAGCTGGAATTCTGCTTTCACTGAAGTGGGAATGTGAGCCCACCCTCTTTGACCAGTGACCTTCATCTGGCTGTGGCCACCCAAACGCACATGTTGATTTGGACTGAGCAGAATTTAAGAGGAATGTTCACTCAGAAATACTTGAATGTTTTCCATTAGGAGGAGAGCATTGTCAAGATGCTTCATATGCTGGAATATTCTTGTTCCAAAAAAAAAAAAATATCCAAGCTTGTTCTCAGAAACCTTCCAGATGGAGCAAGAGTGCTGTGTTCAGTCAGCTCTGCAATGTGCATGCACATCCTTTGGCCTGAGAAACCCCTCTCTATTCCTTCTTTTATTCACTAGACCCTCTACATTTCTTGTGCTGTTTTCCTGTCCTATATTAAAGGGCAAAGGCAGGAGAATTCTGGTCCTGCTGCTGACTTGAGCATCAGCCTGCTATCCTCTAAAGCAGCCTCTGGTGTGAGTGGTTCATGAATCTGTGCTCAAGACTGTGCCAGAGACAGAGTTTTCTCCTTAAATGAAGAATGCTCAGGCCCCAAGTCATTCTTGGCACATGAAAGTGTTGATCAGACTGGTTTTATGACCTGCTAGAATATACACAATGACTTTGATGTGCCTTGTCACTCTGAGCCTATCTGTGTGAGGTAGAAAAACTCAATTATACTTCAGACTAAGCTGTGAAATTATTCATAGCTTTGATAATTGTGGTACCTGTAGTCAAGTGAATGAATCGAACTCTGAGGATGTGATTCTGATCTGCTGCTCACCACTGCAAACCCAGATAATTTATGGAGTTACCTAGGAATACAACAGTCTCAAGGGAAGTATTTGGATACAAATATTTGTAGATAATGGCTTGGTTTTTGAATTCCAAATTTACAACTAACTTTCTTGGTAACTTCTGTCATACTTTCCTATTTTTTTCCTCATTTACTAAGCAAGGAATGTGTCCCTCAAAAGTGTGATACTGACAATTAGCTTCTCTTTGCTGATTTCTTATAGTCATCATGAACTGTCATGAGGCATTTAATCAAGTATAAATATGGCAGTAGTGACATCTTTACAGGTACAAGCCTTTTTTACATTTGAGCAAGAAACTATGCAGATGTGCATACATGCATGTTGCAATTTTACCTCTGAGTCTTGAAACTATTTTTTAAGTGAAAATAAATTTCTAAAGAAATCGGCAGTAGTCTGTGGTTCATTTGAAGCCAGGGGGACAAAGAACGAGGGGTTACAGCAAAACTAACAGCAAACACCAATACTTTTGAAAGACTTAGCCCCCTGGCATTTCTGATGGAGATTTAATTTTGACATTCCATTGATATGTTTTTCTTTTAAGGTGCTCTACACCTAAGTACAGCTCATATGAACATCTGTTCACCACTATAAAAGTTTATAGTGACCTGTGAGTTTGAAATTTAAATTAGATAACATTTCAGGTTATAACTTTTAGATTAAAAAGAGACAGCTCGGCATTGTAAATGAACTAATGTTGGCAGAATGGTTGGAGCATAACTACCTTATTTTTTTTACCTTAAAACAAAAAGCATATGGGATTGGTGTTAGCCAATGCCATTTTCTCAGAGTACAATTATATACATCTGTTATTGCAATAAACTGTTCTTAGCAAGATGCGCCTGCTGGCAGAAAATTTTCCGAAATTAATATTAGCATATAAACCTGCTTTTTTATTGATACTAATTTTTTCTATTCCAAATGTCCCTCATATTTTTCAGCTGCCTCCTGCTATTTTGCTCCATTCTGCTTATGGCTTCTCTGATGGAGAGCCATACGGAACCAAATCCTGTTCGCTCACACAACTAGCCCCATCTGTCTTACTATGTAGACTTAGGCTATGTTTTCACTGTCAAAAAATCTTTTTTTTTGCAGCGAGATAACTGGATGCATTAGATAGCTTTCTGTCAAATCCCAATGGCAATGAAATTTTTGACCATGATGTAGGTAGGTGAGGTCAGGCTTTAATGTTAACCTCACCTAGTTATGCAGTGGTAGAAAAGAAAATTACACATACCTTGTGTCTGTTATGACCTTCAATTGAGACAGCTAATGTCCATTAGTTACTTGGCTATAAGAGAACCACCTGTGTTTTAAAAATAATTGAAAAAATACCCCTAAACATAATTTGCTAAAAATCATTGCAAATCCATTGGTGTCATAGAGTTTGTAGTCTTGTATCATCTGGGTCACGAGATTTAATAAATTGAAAGTGCTTTCCAGCTACTGCTTCCAACTGTTATTTAAACTGTGCTCCTACTTCATGTTGGCATGGTAGTAATGCACAGGAAAGGAAGTCCAGTTAAATGTTGGTCATTGATACGGACTATAGTGAGGGGCATACCAATGGAGAACATTGCAAAGCATGTTATGATTTTGCGTCTCTGGTTTTATATATCCTATATTTAACATCTTTCTCATGCATTTCCATCTCAGGAAGCTGAGCTGCAAGAAGTCTCTGTTGCATGAAAGTTACAGTAGAATTTTCCCTGTTTTGATTACTTTGCAGACATATATGTGAAAATGTTTACACTGATTTTACATGGATTGTTGACTGAACTATGGGAATATTTTCTCCCAAAACTAGATGACATGAATAAAGAAAATTTATTTTATCACCATTTTTTAAATGCATGTTAGTCCTATAAAATTTCTTGCTCCTACTCACCTACAGCTCCATCTCAGACTCAGACCTTGTCAAGTTTACCAAAGAAAAACTTTACATCTTCAGATGCATTGTTGTTAGACTATAGATTATATGAACAAGCAGCTAAACAATATACAAAATTATTCTCAAAGTACTTCAGGCAACATGATTAGCACGACATTTTATATATCCAACTCTCTAACTTATGAAAATCCCCACTAATATTTTGAAAATATATTTGCTATTTTGCAGTGATAAAGTTGGAAATTCTGTGTGACTTCTGTCTTTTGAAAATATGTGAGAAAATATGAAAAAAATAGTGTTTGTTTTTTTTTTCTTTTTTTTCTTTTTCCAGGAAGGTCATACAATGTAGAGAGTTCTTGCACTGTGAGCTGGTTACCTTTCTGATCACTGTGTTCTCTGGGGAGGGAAGTGACATGCCCCCCAAATTATGCATATTTGTCCTTCTTCCTCACTCTGTGCTTCTCAACCCTAACTTGCCCAAATCAAGCTTCCACTTTCACTTTCAGATTTTCTCTATCCCTTTTTCAAGCTCTTTCTTATACCTGTCTTTCATATCCATACTTGCTCAAGACTGCCTTGGTCACATACTCAAAAAGGAGGAACAAAAAAATGCATGCTTCTTCCAGCTTTCAAGCTTTTCCTAAACACTGCAGCCAGAGTTCAGATGAGGAAGAGCAGATTATTGCTGCAGCAAAGAAGTGTAATGAGCATGACTGTAAAAACAAACAGGAGGTCTACTGCACCTGTGAATGGAGGCAAAGAAGTGCTTTTCAATACCCATATGTCCCTCGCACTCTCTGAGAATACACTATAAAGAAAAACAGGGCTAAAATGAAAAGATTGATCTGCCATAAATTTTGCAGATGAACTACCTAAAATGATTAGTAATATTGATGGAGTATAAGATAACTGGATACATTTTTGTGTATTTTTGCATGGTAGAGGAAGTTATATTCAGAATTATCGCACACAGCACACTGCGTGTTAACCTGAATGACCCAGAATTATTGATGTAGCTGGAATAATACAGAAGCAACTGTCATGATAAAGTGTACAGTAATAGCACCAATGTGGCACAGCTGAAAACCAGAAGTGAATTCCAGAACTGGATGGTATTCTTTCATCGTCATGAGCTCCATAAAGCTCAGCTTCGCGTGATCAACTGACATATTCTTTAAAGGGATGACATTTGAAGTAAAGTACTTTCAAGACTAGTGCTGTGGAAAAAGATGTGCTTGAGTAACAGAACAGTCTATGAAAAACTGGTGCCAGCTGACAACTGTTATTAGTTCTTTAAATGCTAAAAAGAGGAAAAACCAAAGGAATCCTGGAAAGCCAGGGCATGGGCAATGGGTAGGCTGCCTCTGGACTCCAGAAAGCATGAAGACACAAGTTCAGCTTGACAACTAGATAGACATCCAAAGACTGGGACTATTGACCAGGGCTGTGTTACTCGTACCCCATATATGACTTTTTATTACGATATGCTACTTATAAATGGCTGTAAAGACCTTAATTCCCTTGAATATGCATACAATAGGGTATAAAGTTTGCACAATATGTAGTGTACTTCTAGAACAGGATTTCACTCTATGTGGCCTCTCAAATCAACACTATGCAAGCATTGTGAAATTAGTCTTGAATGACTGAAATTGCCTTTCAAGAATTCTAGATTTTGAAAAAAGTGGGAAATACACCACAATAACTAATAATTAGTTTTCCTTGCACTCATTCTGCTAACTATGTTTTCCTCTCCCTGAATAGAAATGAAACTTTTATCCCTGCACAGAGAATTGCACCACAGTTCCCTATACGTCCCAAATACGTAAACAAGAGTATTCAGCCCTTTTTCTATTTACTGATTCTGTTATACCTTAAGAGGTCTGCAGGCCGTGTGTTCCTAATTAGTTGTTTCTTAAATCTATATAACTTGAAGAAAATTAGAGTAAATTTTAAAGTGGAATAACAAGTGATACTGGTTTTTGAGAACTAAAGTATTTGATATCAGTTGGGACTGGGTCAGAGGTCTTAAGAAAGACTGGCATTTTCAAATACGGGAGATATAAAATGTTTCAGCACTTATCTTTCTCCTAACATCCTTCTATTCCTTATCAGAAGAAAAAAAATCATATTGCTTGCATCTGGGAGGAGAGGGGAAGAGGAAAAAGAGGGAGTTGGTGTATATGATTTGAGAGATCTAATATATAATTACCACTAAAGAACTTTCAAGTCACTTAATCTTGTGGGAAGGTTTATTTTTTGACCTTGCTTAGTCTATGCATTAATTCCGTTTATGTTTACTTCCAGCAATAGTAGCCTAATCCACCACTTACACTTGCATTCAAAACTGCAAGGCAGTAAGTTCTACCTTGACAATATGCTGGAATAAGAAATTCCTACCATACTACATCTTTCCATGGAAAAATGTTAAGACTATTGTCCTAAATCTAGTATTAGGACCTGATAAAAAATAATTGCAATAAAGAAGAACAATGGCTGATAGTAAAATAAACTTTTTTTTTTTTTTAACTGTAGTTTTAATGTGGATGAAGAAGTTTAGTGTGAATTGAAAGGGCACGTGAAATAAAGTACAGTGACAACCGACCATGCAGGCATATGACTAACAGTTCCCCCCTCAACAAAATAGGAAATTTTTGGTTTTGACTACATGAGGTATTTCCTAGATCAAGATAGGATGGTAATTTATATTCTTGCAAATATTAGCTAGTAATGTTATATTTTTGGATGCTTTTGCAAAAGAGTAGACTAGTCTGATAAAAGGAGTGGCCAAAGAACATTCTGTACATAACCAGGTTTTCATCAGAGATAAATCAGACATCCCATCAACATTCTCCAAATTTATGCTAGATGTAAATAGTCTTGGGATTCTCATGGATCATGTTCTAGTATTCACAAGTGATCCTATACCAAGTCACAAGCAGATCCAGTGTTAATTACTCTGTATTAGTTTCACACACACCATAGATATATGTGGATTTGTCACAATTATTTTGTTTCACAGTACCAAACCAAACCATAAACAAATGTTTATGGAAAAAATAAACATAAATAAATGTTATGGAAGCTCCTGGAATTTAGTGGACTGTAGAGATTCATGGCAGTGTGTGTGGGTATTGTCTGGGATAGACTTAATTTTCTTCACAAGTGTGGGGCAGCGTTTTGGGCTTGTGCTGAAAACAGTGTTGATAACTCAGGGATGTTTTCTTACTGCTGATCAGGGCTTGCACAGAGCCAAGGCCTTTTCTGCTCGTCGCACACCCCAGCACTGCACAAGGAGCTGGAGGGGACACAGCTGGGACAGCTGACCCCATCTGACCAAAGGGATATTGCAGACCATATGGTGTTGTGCTCAGCCTATAAAGCTGGGGGAAGAAGGAGGAAGCAGGGAATATTAGGAGTGATGTTGTTTGTCTTCCTAAGTCACCATTACGTGTGATGAAGCCTGGCTTTCCTAGAGATGGCTGAACATCTCCCTGCCCATGGAGGGAGGAGTGAATAAATTCCTTGTTTCACCTTGCTTGCATGTGTGGCTTTTGCTTTACCTATTAAACTGTCTGTACCTCAAGCTATGAGTTTTTTCACGCTTTTACTCTTCCAATTATGTCCCCCATCCCACTGGGGAGGAGTGAGTGAGCAGCTGTGTGGAGCTGTGTTTCCATCTGGGGTTAAACCACGACACAGTGAAATATAGACTATGAAAAATACATTCACAGCCTTAGAGACCAAACAGTGGTTAAATGCCTTGAAAGGATTGTGTTTGAACCAAAAAATACTTGTACATTTCACCTACAAAAGGTCTGTTACTTATGCCCAAGAATAGGCAATGCCTCTCCTTGCTGCTCTTCATGCACCTCCAGCCTGATTTATAGGTAACATGATGCTTCCTTTGATTGATGCAGTCAATGTCTGTTCTCAGCATTTGCCGTTAAAATTTAAATTATTACTAAAATGTGCAACTCTGTAAAGTGGGCACAGAAAGCGCTGGCGTACAGTAAGGGAGCAGTTCAGCTGCCTACTCATGGTTTCTAGTACTATTTCCAGTGTACTCTGTTGGACTTGCGCTGCTGCTCCAGACAGATGTGGGGCTTAAGGTGGTCCTGTGTCATATCATACGACCCTACCGATATCTTAGATACCTGAAGGCACCTAAATTCACACCAGTGTTGACATTTTATTATGGCGTGTAAATGACTCTGTAAGAAACTGGGAAAATCTTTCCAAAGAGCTTTTTCCAGCAGGAAATGCAGTGCCTCTAACAAAGAAAACAGGCAGCCTCATTCCTAGTATAACTTAATCTCTTCCCCGCTTCAATTTTAAATTCTTTGAAAATGGAAAAAAACTAAGTTAAACAGTGCAGAAACTAATGCTAAAACAAAATAAAAATTTAAAACTGTATACAAATATAGTACAAGAAAACAGGAACTCTCCTGCCTTAAGTGCTCTTAGTGAGGGCTTAGTGGAGCTCTGTAAAAAGGATGTAGAGCTGCTTCACTATCCTGAATTATGGAACTGGATTCAGGTGGTATCTTGCATTAAAATATATATCTGAGGTTCAGCTGCAATTTACTGCACAGCTGAAGAGGAGGAAAAGCAACAAAATAAAGTGCTAGGAGCTGTCACGAAAACACAGAGGAATATACAAACATCCATTAACTTCAGACCAGCACTTCGGGTAAGAAATAATCTAGACAGTCATGTCTCATGTTAATATTGGGAGAATTAAATGAAAAAATCATCCACATAATTTTTAACAGCAGGAAGCTACTAGATGAGCATTCCTTCTCACTTATGGGAATCTGTCAAGGAGATGTTGGATGGACATGGGAGGATGGAGGACACTGCTGCATCCTGGGGAGCTGCTGCATATAGCTGAGAGAATTCATCACCTTTAAAACTCTCCCCAGTGAGGTCTGTTCAGAGCTGTTATATTAAAGGGGTAAAAAGCTAGAAGGTTGAGAAATAAGTTCAACAGAAAAAAATTAGGCAATTGGACTTATCTCTGTCTCATAAAGAGAAAGTTGCTGAGAGACTGCTTGGGGTGAGGATAAGAAGAGACCAGGGATTTAGTTCAAAGAACACTTGAACTAAATATTTAAACATGTAGTCACGTCATAAAGGTATTGATTTCAGAGGATGTTAAGGGACAGGTCCTTCTAGAGAATGACACAAAAGCTGCTACTACAGACTTCTTGTGCAAGAATGTGTCTGTAAGATAAGCTACCTAGACATAAAGTTTTGTGACTCTGGTTTAGAGATAGACAAAAATGTTGAAATGAGTAGTGGATCATTCACACAATTAGCTCACCACATGCGAAATATTTTACTCTGAAGCATACTGAACAGCTAGAAGTTAGAATTATATAGAAAAGCAAGGCATTGGACATGCTAACTCAAGTGAAATGGAAAAAAAGTAAATAAATTTATCAGAAGTACCAAACAAACCAGGAGTAAATTTATGTAAAAGTAAAGATACTTAATCTAGAAAATAAAAGTAATGTCTAAAAATGCCAAAAAAAGGGAATTCGGAAGAAAATAATGGATTGTCTATTCCTATCCCAAAGGTTGTACAACCAAATGGCTCTAGAAGTTTTTATTGAAGATGCAGCAAAACACCATGATGTAGTTACAGAGCTGAGCACAAACACATGTACACGTTTCTACCTGAAAACGAATTCAAAATTCTCTATAGAGGAAGCTTAAAAAAACTGCTTCAAGATGTGGGTGAAAAACTAAAATGGTGCATATCATATAAATAATATGAGACAGATAAGGACAATAGTGGGTGCCGTGATAACATGATTTCAGTATGCAGAAATCACTGGCACAGATAACAGTTATCAAGTGATGTGCAAGCCGTACATCAAAAGACAGTTTTACAGAGCAAAATTAAGAAAACTATCACAGAGGAAAAAAAAAAGTGAAGGTGCTTGCTTTTATGTAACTACTCACTGCTACTGAAAGTATGCCAAGGAATGGTTGAAACATAACTACTGATTTCTCTTGAAAAGCTCTGAAACCAAACTCATCATGCTGGGCAAAGAGGAAAGCAGAAAATAATGGGCAGGATAACATTCCCAGCAGCTGTATTCAAGATGGACACATATGGGCAAAGACAGTGTTTGTGAAGAGTAATGAAAAGGAAGTTGGAATAATTGATCCAGGGCTGCAAAGAACCTGAGATATTCATGCTCACACTCACCATGGAAGTGAGCATTCAGTGATATTTCTAAGAATAAAATGATTATTTGCAATAATGTGCCTGAGTGATAAATTACTTTGCATAAACCACCAAGAAAGAAAAGCTAGATGATAGGAAGGTATTTGAGATCTGTTTCCATCATGCTGTGCCTGAGGTGGACACAAATTGCTGTTGTGGAGAGACTGCCTGAACTCTTGGATTGAAGGCAAACTAAAGGCTCTGAATGGGTAGAGAGGACAGCTGGTACAGAGATGGGTGGCTGTGTTTGTAAAACAGGTAAGATAAGGAAGGAGAACTAAGGAGTGGCAGTGAATACTTTTATGGAAGAAGAAGAACAAAATAATGATGAAGACCAGTAAAGGACTAATTGAATTCACATTACAGAAGTATGGAAATAGGGAAAGGGCAGCAAGGGGTAAGACAGGACTGGAAGATACTTGACATGTCAAGGAAAGAGGATAAAAACATTGCCTCTGAGATCTGAATTGAGAAAAATGGTGAAAAAGAATACAGGTAAGGGAAGAGCTTCGGATGGTAGGGGTTCAGAGACAAGTAGATAAGGCAAATCAGATAAACCATCCATGTTTTCTGTACGCTTTAAAGAGGCTTAATATTGAGGGATCTATACTTCCTTTTATACTGTGAGTTGAAAGAAAGAGCAAAAAGCTGAAGAGGACACAAAGGGAGAGATGAAACAGTAAAACCATAGCTGATGAAAGATAACGGAACCAGCAGAAAAGAAGGCTAGATGCTAAAATAGGCAAGGCATAGCTTGAAGCAAAAAATCTCTAACAGGTGAAAAAATGAAGAACTATAAAGGCTATGTTATATTACTGTGCATTCCTAAGTTATGCAAAACCATGAATGCAGAACCAAAAAGGAACAATGAGATTCAGGTTACTCTGTAGACAAGAGGTTAGTCAGAGCTGCCTGCCCAACTGCTACTGCTCCAAACTACAGTCATCCATTATGATAAGCATAAATGAAAGACCTTGCCCTTGTATTGGACAGCCGGGTCAGAACTGTTCATGTGATCAATACAAACAGCGATCTCTTGAAGCCTCTCTTCTATGCCATATATCATCAACTAATCCTTCCATTTCTCATTCATTATTATATCACCATAAGCACTTGTGTCAATGAAGATCTGCCATATGGCGCAGCTTTGGCACCAGCTGTTTTTTTCAGTTATTAATAGACAATGAACTGAAAAGTTTTCTAGTAAGATGCATACAGATGATTTAGTGGCTGCTGAAGAATGGCTAACGAACTCATTCAAAGTTTGACAGTGTGGATGAAGTGTCTTTTAAATTATTTTGTTTGTTTGTTTGTTTGTATTGTTTTTAGAGTCACAAAAATGTAAACAACGCGCTTGGTCCACCCTTCATAAGCATCTAAGAAAACCCATAATGGCTACAAGACAAAAGGATGAGAGAGACAATTCCCATGCATTGGAATATCTTGGTAATCATGAACAACAGAGTTAGATGATCCAAAAGGAGTACTGGAGAGAGCATTTTATGGACCATTGCCTGCAACACGTGATAGTTCAGAGCTGTACCATTAAACTTTAAATAGAGAGTTCAGGCCAATTTGGAGCATTACAAAATTCCAGACTCACTTTTCCCCTCTTTTATTAGTGTTCATGTGCATGTGTGTGCGAGGCAGTCACACAGCAAAACCAAAATGCATTTTGACACTGCAGAAAGTAAGAAATGGAGAGGAAGATGTTAAAAGTTAGAAAAATCTTCAGCTATTTTGGCGGTGCAAGTTGACTTAGATAAAAGCAAACAGTTAAATAGAATCCAATTCAATTCAAACAGACACTTTTGACATTTAAATGAAATTTCCAAAGCATGTACTGTGGTTAAACAAGGAATGTGGCTAGCTTCCAGATACATATGGTAATTGTGAGGAAGCAGTTTTATTGATGACAATCAAAGCTGGCAAGAGATTTTTGGGCCCATGAACACACAAAAAACCCAGGGCCTTTTGCATAATCTACGTCATCTTCCCTCTTAATCTAATAACTTTTCCCTTTCCTACTTTCCATCTAGGTCGTTCTGTAATACTCCCTAACTTTGCTTCTAAATGCTCCTTGCCTTGATTGCATCCTCTCTTTGATTGATTGTTTCAATCTTCTCTTTTCACATCATTCTCTTTCCATCATGTTTCCACTCTAACCTTCATCATTCTCTGATATGGAGATAAACTAGAAAAACACTCCCATAATGGCCTTGCAATGACCGGCTGAATCTCCTTGTAACTTTTGTACTTGACAGAGTTAAAAATACACATTTATCAACTGCCAATGATAGGACAGCTGTCAAAAAGAGGGGCCTGATTTTTATTTACACCTGAAGAATTTAGTCTGGTTTTAAGTATTGACTGTTCACAAACCATATATGAGAAACACTTAATGATCGCTGGTATATGAATGCATCATGCCTTTACCAATGTCACAAATAAGTCTGTCCAAACACAGCAAAGCTAAACAAAGTCCTGCAAAGTGTTTTTATCTTCCTGTTCCTTTTTTATAATGTCTATCACCAATTTTATACTACACACAGAAGTAAAGTTCAGTATCTATCCCTACAGAGTAGCAGCTCATTTCAAAAATGGGACTAAACAAGGCAGTGTCCAAAATAGTTGCTGCCTGCAATCCAAGATGGGGAAAGGCAGAACAAAAATATGAGCCTTTTATTCTACCCTACTGAAGTCAAGACTGGCTCAGATGGATCTCCAGCTGCACTGAATCCAATGTCCAAGGGCTCTCTCAACAGAAAGCATCTTGTTCCTGCTAATTCTGCCCACTAAACTGAAAGCCAAATCCTATTTCACTGGAAAGAGAGAGTTATTACCAGAAAGAGCTGTAGGGATGCAGATCAGAAACGTATTAAATCCCAAACTGACTTAACAGCAACCAGAGAGTTGGACACAAGAAAAGAATTCTCTTTGGTCTGCCCTAGCTTTGAAGTCTTAAGAGTTTCTAGGCAACTCTACAACAGTAATAGATGGAGGGTTTTTTAACTGTCTGCTCGGGAGGGTATTAAATCAGAATTCTTCCTAGTTAGATCTGGAAGACAGAATAAAATCTTAGACTTATGTGACGATACAGATATACCAAAGGAGTCAAAAGAAATCCTGAATACTTTGAGATTGCTTTTCTTTTCCACAAAGAAATAAATACGCCCTCATACAAAAGGAAGGTCAACACCCATCACTTACTAGCTAATACTACCACACTCGATTTTAGGCTGAACACAAGGCAGTGAGTTGTGGTCATTCACTCCTCGCTGAAATAAAAAATTAATTAAATTTCAGAAAAAACCCTCTCTTTTTGGAAGTGCTGAATTAGTTTTGATAGAGGATAAAGTATAAATTCAACTAAATGAAAGGAGATTTACCTGACAGAACACATTATAAAAAAAACAGGTAGAAATTCTTTTCAGTACGTCAGTGATTTTAAGGTATTTTGTACGTCAGACACTGAAGCTGATGCTATGAGTTCTGTTTAAGAGAAATATTTACCTACCGTGATCAACATTTGCAACAAGAAGGCCCTATAAGGAGCATATTGGTTATGCTTAAGATGAACGGAACTTTCTCTCAGTCTTTTCATTATAACCTCCTGATATTTTTGCCATGCTTGTTTCTTACTCACAAAATCAGGGCATGATACCATATTGTTGCTGCGTAATGTGCATGTGGCTTCTGATGCAAATCAGAAATTAGCTTCTCTAGCTTTTCTACTGAAGAACAACCTTTCAAAATTGAAGATGCTGTCTTTTGATTAGAATTAGGCTTTTAAGATTCCAGATCAATCTGCAGTTTTATCTGTACACAATAGCTCTCTCTAGCAACTTATGTTCAGATAGTAATCTTCTTTCTCAGTTGCTATTAGAAAATGTTTTCAAATGAAAATTTTGGTCTTCACATGCTGAATCCGCAAGCAATGGTAATTTCTAGGTGGATTGCTGAGGTACAACTGGCACTGACTTCATTTATGATCAGCCAAATAATAGCACAGAGGTTATATGAATGTATTATAGCTGTTTCAGCTAAAACCAAATCCTTTAGTTTGTACACCATCACCATCAATTTCATTAAGTATTGTTTGAGCAGGTTGTCGTTTTCTGCTTGTCAATGTTAAAACTCAAGTGATCCTTGCATGGCTATCAAGGCTTCCAGAAGACAGGAAATACCAATATACTCCAAAAATATTTAGAGAAAGCTGAATTTTTCCATGAACTTTTCCCAAGATCAGATAGATAGCATTAGGCAACCAACCAACCTACATATCAGGCTGGTTTTTGCAGCTGAAAATTTAATGAAAAACAAGGACAAAATTAACAAAAGAAAACAATCTTCACATGGCCTTTTCCACATGGATCAGTTTATTAACTCTCTGGAAAGTGCTGTGGAAAAAGGTGACTGTATTACGTTTACATCTGGAGGTATGAGTGCTCACAGTTAAAACAGGGCCTTCTCTTGTGCAGTATGCAGTAATGTGCACTGCAGAGTTTAAAAAATCCCTGCAATTTTAAGAAATATGAGGCCAAGCAAATTGAACATTCTGAGAAAGAGAATCCATGTAACCAGAATTATTGCCAGGGTTATACCACTGGAACACCGTTTTCAAAGACAAAAAGAGAAACACGTCAGCCCCTAGCAGTACTTGGGGGCAATATATATTAAAGCAGCAAAACCCGAGGAGTATGAAAGTTTTTCATGTTATATATGATAGTTATGTAGATAAAATACAACAATTAGAGACCATGAGAACAAATATCAAAGAGATGTTTAAGTCACACATATGAAGATATAAAAATAAAAATTAATTTCTTTAAGCTGAATAACCATGCTGTTCAACTCTTTGCGGTAAGACTTTGGGTGTCTTAGCTCCTGAAAACATTTCTAATCCAGTGTGTAAGTGGATTTGAAGCCTTTCAGTTGGTAGGGAAAGCTTGCACTGGCTATCATTTTTATGTACATAAATAAAGATCTCATGCCTTCTACAGGTGTTATATGTAAATCACGTAAAATATTACATCTTCTTGCTTTGGCAGCAATGCTGGAAAATTCAAGACAAACAAGAAGTTTTATCTAGTCTCTTGCTCTTGTTGCAGGAAAATGTGCTATGTAAGAGTACTGCTGGTCAGTGTTTTGCAAAATAGTTTTGTCCATCATATTGCCTTCTTTTTTGACTTTAAGACTTGTTCTGTGGACAAGATTATCCTTAATTTCTAAAATTTCCCATAAAGTTTGCTTTGTAGCATGTTAGAAATGAATAACGGCTGAAACTTTAAAACAATTTAATCTGAATCTTTGCAGTCTAATCTGGCAACAACACAGAAAAATGAAGCATTGACTTCTTTATCAGAATTTATGTTTACTAGATAAGATGCACACTTTACAGTTAGTGACTCACATCCCAGGCAACCATAATGATCTTACAATTGCATTCCTTTGGAAATATTCAGAAATTTCTTGAGAAAATAACTTCTCACCATGCTCTATATTTGAGCATAAGTAAATTACATTCTGCTGTTCATTCTCTCAAATTTGATATGCTCTAAAAAACAACATATCACCTCTTATTTAAATTTTGATCAATCAGTTAGTACTTAGTTCTAGCCTGAGCACAAAACCTGGAAAATTTATAGACACCTGATTGTTAGGGGGTTCATAAATTATGAATGATGCAACACCACAGAATATAAGTAATCATACTATTTTGTGCATAGAAATTAATGAATTTTGATGCTTGATCAGCTCTAGTAAAAGGCTTACTGCCACTAGCACAAACAGATCTTTAGTTAGCCTTTATGGTTATTACTGAATGTATGTTAATTTCATCTGGCTCTAAATCAAACCCACAGTTTGGAACATCACTAAAATTGGAAAAGTTTAGATCTGGTGGTAGATTTTTTTACTGTGGACCATTTCCACAATTTTCAGAATGGTAGGACTGTTTGTTAATAATATGACAAACAACATAGAACACAGGACACCATTCTCTTTTCTAGCTAGCCTCCTGTGTCCACTGGGTTGAATTCCAGACAGATGGCAGAGGCGATTGGGAAGTTGGCCAGTGAGTACCCTGCAGCTACATTTTCAATTGCTTATGGTTATTTCAGTGGAAAAGGGTGCATGGGAGCTAGGTTTGATGATTAGCTGACAGTCTTGTTTTTAAAACAAGGTCTCCAAACATTCTGCTTATGACTTCGAGGCTGAACTGGCAGGGATGGCAGCCCTACCCCTCCTGCTCTCTGTCATTTACACAGGATAGTTTGCTGCCCACACTATCTTTAAACCATCTACTGCTCTCCATAAGGAGGAGTGGTTATCTACCACAGTATCGGTGGACCTCAAACTCGACAAATTGGAACAGTCTTCTCTATGCAGTCTTGGCAAGTTCCCATTTTGTATCAATGATACAAAGTCATTGAGAGTTTAAGTTCCTTTTTCAGGTGAACTTTATTTTCACAATAGTCTAGTTGAACCATTCTTTGGAAATGGCAAATTGCTCTTTCTAGGAAAGTAAAACAGAATTTTTTCTTTAGACAAAATCATGTCAGCAGTGTTTAGAGATTTTTTTTAAAGAATTTGGTAAAATATTACATTACATTACATAATTTACATATTACAAAGACTACATGAAAAAAACAAATCCAAACAGACAAAAATCACCCTCTCCCTTCCTTCCCCCAAAATTACACAAAAGATCAAAAAAAAATCACACCTGTAATACCTTATAATGTAATTAATCTAACAGACTGTGGATAAGTAACTCATGAAGAAATCCACACCTGTGTCTCTGTAAGCAATAAAAACTAATCATCAAGATATTTGTTAGTCCTGATGTAATATCAGAGAACTGGTATAAATGAAAACATAAAAAGAAGCAATTCAGTACAAATAGTAACTGAGATGGCAAGAACAAAACTGTGGAAGGAAAGAAATATCTACTAAAATGACTTAATCAGATTTATATCTCTTTGAATTTGAAGTGTGTATACATACTTGTAAGTATTTTGTGTTCCCTTCCTCGAAAGACTTGGATTTGAGCACAGACAAATTATATGGAGATAGCCCAGGATCAGCCTGTCAGTCAAAAACAAGGGTCATAGTACAAACAGGCTTTGGACTGCCTTCCTCTTAGGCACCTAACAGGAACAATTATTAAAACAGAAAATACTTTTTTCTGCTGCAGACTGGAGGGAAAGGTAAGGGGGTTGCTCCATGCAGTTTAAGCACCTGGACTGATTAACAATCTCGGGGTTAAAAGGACAAAATTTGACCCTCAAAATGAAAGATTGAACTCTCAGAAACTTCCTGCAGAGTAGACAAATATGGCAATAAATACATAAATAAAAATATGAGCTAGAAACATTTAAAAACCTTAGTACACGTTCCAACAGTAAGGACTCTGGAACATAATGAAATTTAAAAAAAAATCCAAACCAAGGTTGTGTTTCATGTCCATAGTCTCTTTTTAAATGCACACATCAAGGGTAAAAATAAATGATTATACCAACAGTGCTGTAAATCTCATGTCCTAGTCAAGCTCAGCTGCTTTCCTGAAACATCTTGAAAATTCCTTAGCCATGCAGAATGATGAGATTGTTTCATCATTTAATTTTTAGACATGATTTAAAATTCAAGTACCAAATCTTGATTCTGTAAGTTATAAAGGACAGGGGGAAGGGTTTGCACTCACCGCTTCTCGGGGACACTTACCCCTAAGATATCTATATGCCGAGTGCTGCTGAGCTAAAACACATCTCCATACGCAGCTGGAAATAAAGTTTGTGGTACTTCCGCAGGCGACTCGCTGTTCTTAGCTGTGCTAAAGCAAAGGTGCAAACTAACACAACCTCTGCTGCAGGGACAAGGAGAGACCAGCTGCAGGGAGGACCAGTGGGACAGACCTCTGTCTCCTACTTTTGTGTGGAGGTACTATCACACAACACATTTTGTGAAAGTATTCTACTGTGACCAAGGCTTTCTACGTCCAAACCTCACTATGCAGATTAGAAGCAAAATATTAATGGGGTAGGCGAGTAGTGCCTTGCACAGCACTGCACAGTATCTGCTGACTGAGCCAAACCTAGCTCCAGCTTCCAGTGCCCATGGAGGCTGGGTCCCTCATGTCATGTGCCAAGATGCCATCTCTGATGGGCAGTTTCACAGCAGAGAAATCTGCCCTATAAATGCTTGCTAAGAATGAAAAAAATTTCACCGAGGTCACCACCTACTTTTTCAACTTCATGATGTAAGTTTATGTCAGCACTGATCTTAGGGGCTTAAGTGAAATGACTTGGGTGGAAGACACTTTGAAATAATTTTTAATATTTTCCCTGAAACACGGAGCAAACCTAACAGTTTGAGAAACACCACCTTACATGCAGAGCTAAATTTGTTTCCTTTTTCCAGAGCACACAGATGATATTACTAAGGCTGACTTGTGTGGGTTTTTTAAAGTAATTGCTTTATCTTACAGCACAGAATTTATCACCACAAGACCATGCAGAGGAAAACTTAAAGTTACGAAAAGATTTCACCTTTAAATATTTTTCTTTCTCTTTCTGTGATAAAAAGAGCACGTAAACAAAAGAAGATGGAGAAGCCACCTCGAAAAAAGTCATCATAGGACAATATCTCTTTCCTTGTGGTACCAGTTTCTCCTTGTGGAAAGAAAGTGTTAAACCATGTATTTAATTTTTGGAGGAAATTAATGTAAAGGACCCAGAGTGCATTTCTATACAACCTTCAGAATTTTTAGATAGATTATATTAAATTTCACCCAGGGAACAAACTAAAGAGGAAAATTGAATGTTCTTAACATGGAAGCAGAATACAGACATTAATGTAACCCATGTTAGCCTTCAATTCACTATTAAAAAAATGCAACATTAAGTAGCATTGGAATACAGGAATGAATGTGTCAATGCAATGCAACTTATAAGTTTGCCCTACTAAAAAGATATCAAGGCTCACTCTATTCACTGTGTTTTACTGTCAAGTTTTATCCTAAACACAGTATCTCTCAGTGTGAGAGAGAAATAATGCTTTCCTGTTTTAAATAGAAGTATTTTGTAGGCTATATGCTATTATATTTTCATGATGAAACAGACAAACAAATAATTAGTGTTTTGGTGCAGAACTACTTCACCTCGGTCTTTTTCAGGATGGATGCAAGACTAATAGCTTTCAGACAGAGAACAAGGGGTAAAAAAAGAAATGAACTTAAGCTTTGGTTGTAGGGCTTTTTTGTTTGTTTTGTTTGGTGGTTCTTTGTTTTTTTTTCTGAAAATATTTCCAAGGGGAAATATTTCCAAATTGATACCAATTTTCAATTGCCCCAGCATTTACAAATACAGATATCATACTACCAATGTACATTTTTAATAATAATGTGTCTAATTCCATAGTATATGTATATAATTTTAATGCTTTGCCGGTAAACCTAACTCTTCTACAGCTCTTAAGGAACAAGGAACATCTGCTCCCAGCTATAAATCTCATGTCACCAGTAAATCCCACCAAGAAGACATTACTAGCACATTACTACAAAAGTCACAGTCGCATGCATAAAACCATTGTGTCCTGCAGAACAGCTGCTATGTCACCTCAATCTTTTCTAAAATAGGGCAGTGTGGCAAAATATAGGCCGTGTCCTTACACACATATGTGTTTAAGACCGCAAATCCTATATGGAAGGATTTATCTTCAGACAAGATGGAATACTGCAAGAAGGTGAACTTGGCTGCCAGTATAAGGCTGTGCTTGGTCAGCAGCCACTCCAGCATTCCAGTGCTGTTTGATATTAAATTATTTTAATACTGTCTTTTGGTGTAACGCAGGTTTCAATAATACCTGTATTTGACTTCCATGTTGAGGACACTCAGTTTTCCTTTTTAGTTTGCTCCCTAAGTGAATTTTAATAGCATTTATCCATAACTTCTGAAGGTTGTATGAAAATGGGCTTCAGTTTCTTTACATTATTTTCTTCCAAAAATTAAATACAAGGGAACAAAAATCAGATATTCATATTTGAGGTAGTTCCTCAAATTATATTTCCCCGAGAAAAAGGGAACGAAGTAATTTTTGTCTGGTGGGAAGAAAAAACCACAGATAATATTACAAAGCCTTATTTCCTGAATTATCTTCTTGTCACGTGACAAAATACATCTGAATCTTTTTTTTTTCTCAATCACCGATTAGCTCGGGGAATGCACTGAAAAATGGCTCTGTCTGTGATTCTTGCATCATGTGAAATTTTAAAGTGGGTAAAGTTTGAAGCTATATTTAGAGTGGTATTACTGTGGCTCTAGGACAACTGGTAATCAGCTTAATTGATAGCAAAGTAGATTGAGGCTAGATATTAGATTTATAACTAATATTAAGGGTAATTAATGCCACAAAAAATTATCTAATGCAGCTGTGTAAAAACACACATTTAATGTTTTCAGAACCAGATTAGGCAAGGACCTGCACATGTGTATCTAATCCTATCTCAGAGCAGAGATGCAAGCTATATGACCCATTGAAGTTCTCTTCTGTCTTACATTTCTGTGTCTTACAGTTGCTGAAAAACAGAAACATTCATAGGCCAGCAGAGGATTGTTGTTTGCAATACCTTCCATACACTTCTTTTCCCTTGGATCTATGTTTCTACATAGCAGGGAATGAATTAAAATGTTTCCCTTTCCTGCACTCTACATTGTAGAAATTGTGACTGAAATTCGGGAAACCCACATGTGTCTTGCCCTGCTGAAAGGAGTTTATCTCTACTAATTCTAACAGTGATTTTAGTGCATGACTGCTGAATTACCAGAAGATTATGGAAACATGTTCTAGCGTCCATGATCTGGATACATCTGTGTCACATTTTAAATTACATTTATTTTGAGCTACGGTAATTAGATTTGTGTCTGGTTGACTACTTCTGAAGATATTTCTGATGTAGCAGTCACAGAAGTCTGCAATTTTGGAACGGTCTGCCTCTGGAAACTATTTATTCTAGAAACGTTATTCGTAGTTGAGAATACATCTTCTGTGTTCCACATGAAAAAATAAAGAACTACACAATAACTCAAGGAGACTGCAAATACAGTCTTTAGCCAGAATAAATATGTTGCAAAATGCTACAAATGCAATATTTTAAACTCATAAGCCTACTGTATTTTGATAAATAAGACGATGGTGAAGATGGTTCTTTCATCCCATATCTCTTTTCTGGTGCTGTGCGTTTGTGAAGGACCCCTATATATTTTGAAGCCACTCAGAGGGAGACAAATGGCAGTATTCAAATTTTTCAGAGAAATAGCTAGGTAACAGGTACTTAGTTGATAAAACCCAAGGTATCTGAAACTTGTTGGAACTCATGCACGTGCAATAACTCAACTAATTTAATGTGGACTGGCCATCTATTTAGCACTGGCAAGGTATTTGCGACCTGTCCCTGCTGTGAACTTCCCCACGACTGTGCTATGTGACAGAGGTGCCTCTGTTTCTGATCAAAGCAGAATGACAGCTAAAAGCACATGCTCCTGCGACATGGAGATTACAGGGTGGCACCCACTCATTGTTCAATGTATTGTAAATAATTTATTAAATATGAATAAAACAGCAGTAGTTCCCTGAATTTATTTTTCCTCTTTCATATTCAAGGTTGCAAGAAATAAAACCCACAAAAGGGTCGTGTTTTAAATATAGGAGTCTTTAGCTTCTAGGGCTTTCACACCCATTCCAAAGCACATGTTGTGCATTTTGACGCCTACAGTTCCTTAACAATGTGTAGGCAGTGCTATACACCCAAGAAGAGAGTGGCCACTAGCCACTAGGGATTGCCATCAGGAGGGCATTCCATTGGTGGTTTGTACCTTAAACTGAAAGATAAGGGAGAGTTCCTCTGCTCATGAGGCATAGTCCTCTACCTTTTTAAAATATTTTATTTTTCTTTTATAACCTAAGGAACATTTCTCAGAGGCAGGTATTCATCTCTATCTCTATAGGTAGGTAGAGGTGAAGCTGCCCTTCTGATCCTTCTCCTGCACACATTTCCTTTGCTAATTTCACCTATCATTCCCATACAAGTTCTGCTCCTGTAAAAGGCATTTAGTCAGAAGACCTGAATCTGGTTCTCTCTTCAACTGGAATGTTTTCAGAATATTTTCTGTAGAAGTCCTAGCCCACTCTGACTGCCAGTCTTCTTTCCCTGGGTGAATTGGTAAGCTTTAATTGTGGTGAGTACTTCCTTAGAGTGGTGGGGTTGCCACTGGAAAGAGCTGGAAAAAGACTGGTACTCCAGCCTTGCTGCTGGGAGATTTCTGTCAATTGCTTAAGATATACTTTGCCTGTGTTCTATTTTTCTTTCCCCCACAATGGGCGAGGAACACGGCCCTGTGATGGATCAGCTACAGCATGTCATGACACTGAACAACCGAAGAGAAGACAACAAGCCTCAACAAGTTATGAATTCTAGCCAGCTGTCAATATATATCATGATCACAAATCAATTAGACTTGGACAGAGCTTCGAGTTAATAGCCAACACTCATTGTAAGCATTTTTTTTACTTCAAAGGATTGGCATAACACACATGACAATTTCAAATTAAATAGGTCAGAGCCAGGCAATCTGGTATGATCAACGTTATCACAGTCCTTGTAACCACCAATTGTTCCCTCCTGGAGCCACTACACATGCCAAAGCAGTAAGTGCCTAACACTGTCAAGCGGGAGATATTAATGTCCCTGATTTAATTAGTCATTGCTTTCTTCATCAACTGCCTCAACTCCGCTAGTCTTTCCAGCTTAATTTTGTTTCTTAAGTTTGGCTTCTCAAAAAAAAGATATTTTTCAAAATGAAAAATCTACTGCTTGGCAATGCATGAAGCATGGGCCTCTGCACCTGCCTAAACAAAGGATTTGCAGAGTGGAGAAATAACAGTCACACCCTTGTATCTGGATCATTGACTGGCATCAGGAAGAAAACTTGTTCTCTATGCTAAGTGTAGAAAAAATTGAACTGCTGCAGTTTTCATCATAGAATGGTTTGGTTTGGAAGAGACTTTAAAAAATATCTGGTTCCAATCCCTGCACCATGAGCAGAGTCACCTTCTTCTAGATCAGGTTGCTCGGAGTCCCATCCAACCTGGCCTTAAACACCTCCAGGGATGGGGCACACACAGCTTCTCTGGGCAGCCTGTGCCAGTGCTTCGCCATCTTCATTTCACAGTGAACAATGTTTTCCTAGTATCTAACATAAACCTCCCCTATTTCTGTTTTAAGCTACTACCTATTTTTCTATAAATTTAGCTGTATTAAAATACATATAAATATAAAAATAGCAAAAATAACTATATATGTAATAAGCAGTGAAGTTGTGATAAGTCCCATATAAGTCTCATAAAGCTCAGTCATGACAGAAATCCTTTAAAGTCTCTGCTTTCCTCTCTATCTATTCCTCTCTCTCTCTGCTCAGTGTAACACCTTACCAGATCAGTCTTAAAAATATAAGCTAGCTAGGGGTTGGTCTTAGGAGCCAGAGAAAAGACTGGCAGCATCCGTCTACTTTCAGCAGATGGAGAAAAAAGTATCACTGTTCATCTGCAATTTTTATGCCTGAGTTTTATCAGAGAGATATCCATTGCTGTGATGATCCTACACGATAATCACTGCCATGGTGAGCTTCCATAAGTTTATAAAAATCAATGAAGGTATCAATGAGGCTAATTCAAACAAAGAAGAAAGTGAAAAAAAAGTAAACAGAAAATTAGAAAGACAGAAGCATTACACTGTGAGGAAAAGTTAACAAAATTAAAATGGCTACCTTGCTAAATGATTAGCCAGCAAGACTGTAACACCTGTGTACAAATATTTGAAAATTATTACATGCATAGGAAAAGTAGAGATTTAGGAGAAGAGAGGAAATAAATAGAATTTATCAGATAAATATGAAAAACATATTTGAGCAGGATATTAGCTTTTTTCATTAAAGCTCAGGCATTTTATGTGTTTTTGTCTGTATCATGTACAGATCCAGCAGAGGACAGATAAGAGCATGATTACAAACCTCTGGAGTGACGCACATAAAATCCATAAGTGGACTGAAACTTCGGAATAAATCAGCCATGTTGGGAGTGTTGGGGGGAGCAGAGAGGCCTCCCATCATAGACTCTGCAACATGACCCCCTACGAAAGCATGTTTTTGCCAGACTTATGTGAACAGCTGGTCACTCTGCTTTCTGTAAACAGCAGTTGAAAAAGTGTTTTGGGTTAAACTGAAAACTTCACTATGTTGTAAGTATTTATTTTTAAGCTTCTGTTTCAAATTTATTTTAAAATAGGAATTGTAAAAAGAAGATTTCTTTTCAACTGAATTGACACTTTTTTTTTTTTTGGTAGAGATTGAAATGAAACATGGAGGGTTTTTCTAGGCTTCCTTCCCTTGATGGCATGCCTTAGGAAAATCAACAACCGTTTCATGTTTCTGTGAACTTGAATCTGCATTCTTTGGTAAAGGTGGTTTTAGCCAAAAAATGTGAGGATGACATCTTGCGCTGAGCTTCCTCTCTATTAGTATATGGCAGTTTTTCTGTCTGCTCCTACAGTGCAGACCTTGCTGCTTACTTACAGTTCTGGCCTGCGGTTCCACAAAGCCCATGGGCTTTTTTTGCACGCTGCCCTTCGTGTATCAGCACGATGTACCACGAGGTGGTGGCTGTGTCACTGCAAAGCAAAGTAAACTCTCTCATATACTGCAGGAAACAATCCTATTCTGGCAAAATGGAAAGAAGATAGGTTATTCTGTCTCTAATTTCTGTTGCTTGCTTCCTGCAATAAGACGGATGTACATTGTACTGGAAGTAGTGATGATCAAAGAATCTAATAGTGAAGGGGTGTCCGCAGGAAGCAGCATTTCCTAAAATGCAGCATACATGATGACTCCCCCGGTAAAGCCAGGTCAAATGAATATATCCAAATCAACAGGAAAAGATCAAAAGTATGTTGAATTGCACCTAAGCAGTTGTTGTTTCTACAAAACCCATGAGGTTAAGATTTTCCAAGTTTTGTATATTACAATGACCTTAATTTCTTAAACACCAAAACTGTTTCCCTGTTACGGTTTTCCTTTTTTTGAGGTACAATTAAAGAGTTTTGAACTAACACTGAATTAAAGAAGTACTGCAAATATTTCAGTAAATTTAGTTAGCATTTATTTAGTCAGCTGATGGTCATCCATTTTTAAAGCACATGCATGCATCTCACTGCACTGCATGCATCTTGTTAATAGGAACATGAAAGTGTCTTACACAAGAAATTGACTTGTACAGGACATAAGTGGAGAACAATCCGTTGTTTATGACTGAATAGATCATATGAACCAAGACCAGTCCTAGAAAACTCATTAGTGTAATTAACAGGACGTTTGTTCTGGACAGAAATAGTGAGTGTGTGAGATATTAGCTCTTCAGTGATACACATTTTATCAGTAGAAGCAGAAGTAATATTTGCTTACAGAGATTGTTTAGTGGTTATTTAATAAACTTAGTGTAAATTGCAAACTACAGAACTGGATCTCTAAACAAAAATCTTAGTGACTGAGCAGATGTTATTTAAACATTTTTACGTGCAATACCCAAGAAGACAATGGTTAAAATTACTCTTTTGGGCAGGTCTCAAAATGTTAAAAATATTAAAGCATGAAGATGTAATGAGGTAAAATAAATTGATCGGTTCTCCTTTACTCTTAATCGCTTTTATATAGTCCATCATTTCTATTGTCTTCATTTAACAATGCTCTAATACTTAACTTGAGGTGGAGAAACTGGCTACTGAAAAGTGAGAATAAAAATGAATACATGTAAATTCAAGTTTCAATGAAAAATTAAACACATTTGGAAAGACCGAGCATCTTTCTTCACCTGTAATACTTTGTCCCCACTGAAAAGGCAAACATACATGAGTGATCATTCAGAACAACACTTGATTCACAGATATGTCCCTTCCCTGCACGTACCATAGCAGTAGCAATTAGAAGGAGAGGGGAGAAAGGATTGATGAAAATTTGGTGTTAATTAAGGGATTCTCAGAAGAACATGTCCCCAAGCCAAAGAAATTTTAGGCCAGCTCCGTGGTTGTGGCAACTCAATATAGATCTACAGAAGTTAGAAACACAATATTAATTGATACCAGTTGACTAGTTGCCTTGTGAAGTTAAAGAAAATATCCCTAGCAGTCATAACCATAAAATCTCTGAGTCCAAAATAAGCCTTACAGCAGTGGAAGCATGAGGGTAAATTTCAAGTGTGGAGCAATTACCCCAGAAGTGAGTCCCAGGGAGAACATCTGCACCTAGCTCTGTCAGTGTGAAGGACTGAAATGAACAAAGCAGGGAACAAATGCATGTACCTCATCACCATTCATCCCCAGATGAAAACTAGCACCAGCAGTGTGGCTTTTTCTGTCTTTCAGATTGTCACTGTGACAGCAGGGAAAGGTTCAGTAAAGCGGATGAGGAAGATGGGCTGAAGGAATTTCCACACACATGAGAAAATCTGCTTGATAAAGCCATCTGATTGCACCAAAAGGAAAAGCAAACAAAAATTAAAAAAACAAACAAACAAACAACAACAACAACAACAACAAAAACCAAAACCAAAACAAAGCAAACAAAAAAACAGACTAAAAAATAACAAGAATGTTTACCTGAGAAAATAACTTCTACTGAACTGATCGTTCTAAGTGAAGTAGATGGAGGGCAATGAGGGATGCAAATAAGAATAAAATGCATCAGGAGTGAAAAACATTTTATACATCTTTATATTCATTCCAGCCAATTTCCGTTTTGAGTCAAAAATATTTTAAAGTCTGCAGATCCCAGAGCAGCACAGTTTCTTTCAGAGGTCTGAGGACATTCAGAGTACTTTTTTCTGGAAGAAGAAATGTCACTCAGCTCTCCATGTGAGTTAAATAGTATAAGGCAATGATAACACTTTTAGGTATAATGTATAATGAAAACCTTTCAGGTATAAGGGAAGGAATTTTGGATTGTGCCTTTCACAACATTCAGCTTTAAGATGGCAGAACTGACCTTTTTTCTGCATATAAAATCTACTGATAATGAAACTGATATCACATAAGTAACAAGAAAACACAGCTATATCTGTTCTAACAGCCTTCTCTTAGGGAACACTGGATCATGGAAGAAATCAGAGCTGGCAAGGAAATAACAATATGATTGCAGAGGCAGCCTAGCATTCAAGGGCAGGCTGGATGGGACTCTGAGCAATCAGATCTACTTGAAGGTATCTCTGCTTATTGGAGGGGTGGACAGGGGGTTGGACTAGATGGCCTTTAAAGGTCCCTTCCGACCCAAACTACTCTATGACTCTGTGACTCAGAGAAATGTCAGGCTGCGGGAAGCCACTTGCCTGCACTCTGCCTCCCACTTAAGCTCAGCCAGAACTGACTGCCACTTCAGTGTATGACACATGGTTGTGTTGTTCTGTTTAATGAATAATTTCAGAGTGTGTCTCTATCTCCCCTTCACTATCTCAGAAAAAATCTGGGAAAATACATGGAATATTTATGATACAGGTATGTATATATATACATATATAAAACACCACAGAGAGTATCTGTTGAATTCTGCAAAAGGTTTTAACAATTGCTGTTAAGACAATGAATTTGAGTACCAGACACCCTTTTGCAATTAGGACTAACATGGGACTAAACATTGATTTTTAGTTATTTTATCGAAATATACCAATGTGTTCTTAGCCTTTCTCAGTTGCAATGAAATGCAACAGAGCTTAAAATCTTCTCCCCTGAAACTAAGATGAAACTATACTGCCTTCCAATTTAGATAGCTAAGAATAGGATAAAATCACAGTGATTTAGCTAATAATTGATACTCCAAAATGTTTTGGTAATATTACCACATCTTTAACTTTGCTTTGGGTTTTTTCCTTTTATCTTTGGAATGATATATTGTTTTGAAACAAAGTAGGAATTCTGTAGTAAAAAATCTAAATATTTTATTTTTAAACAAAGCATCTCAGACTCAATTTTCCCATGTTTTAAATAGACTCAGCACAAATTTGATTAAAAATTGTATAAAGTTGTCAAATTTTCATGTCTCTATTACTTTTAAAGCCACATTTAAATCCAGGTTCCTATTTGAGCCAATCTGAGAGTTTTGGACATCTCACTTTAGAGACAGGACCAGGTGTCTGTTGTTTACTAGACATTCCAATGTCCAATCCTCAGGCATATGCGCTCTGTGTGGACTCTTCAGAAAATTTCAGTACCACTTCTTTCTTTCCCCCCACGTCTTTTCCTTCCTCACAATTCTGGGATTTCATGCATTCACACGCTCCAATCATTTATTGTTTGTCTTCCAAGTCTTCAAAAAGACATCTGTGACGGTTTCTGCTGGCTTGTATCTTCATGTCATTGCCATGTCCTTTGATTCTAAGGGAGAGTAATGCTTTCCTCAACTACACCATCACTTTTCCCAAGGGAGGCATCTAATGATATGTCCTAAATTTATTCCTAAATTTATTCCTGTCTTCATCAGAGGATTCTATTAAGACGGTCTCAGGCCACATTGGTACTTGCACATGGATTGGCTCTCCGTGTGCAAGTTATCTCCTCTCAAGCTGAGAGGTTTCTCTTAAAAATTTTGTGACTAAATGAGACACATTGCTGAAGAACACCTGCTTGATTTCCTTTACAGTTTTCCTAGAAGTCTGTTATTGTGACACATCTTCTATGAAGGACTTCTCTCTCTGAACTTTGTTATACAGAAATAAAATGTTTTTTAAGTTACAAATCTTTAAATAAACAGATCAAGGCTATATGCAACTTTTTTTCCTTTTCATTGCATTTAGTATTTCATAAAATGGCATGAGTAGATGTAACACTTTCCAAAGGTTGGCTCTTCTCTGCAATAATTTATGTTGATTCTCTCTTTTCAGTGTTACCTGCTAAATCTGCTTATATATGCATTAATTAGTTTCCAAGTCAGTCGATTGTCTCTATTAACACTCAATCCTCTTTACCAACACAGTATCATGATGCCATTCCACTCACATTCTTTAAAATGCAGAGTAAATGCCTATTTTTTTACCAAATATTATTATCTACCTCTTTTAACTTTTAAAGCCATGGCATGCTCTCCTTTACTGAAAAAGATATTTCTTCTGTTGCCAATTTCTTCATCTTCTTTTCTGTATCTGTCACCTTTGGCCTTCCTTTGAACTTGGTAAAATTCAGTTTGCCTTTTTGGCCCCAGAAGACTCCAGCTGATGACTTTATTTTTGCTGATTTCTCTTCGATGTTTTCTGTGCCTTTCATCAATTTAAGTATGTTTTCTAAGTATCTGTAAATCATCATTACTATTTAACTGTTTTTCCCAAACTGGTACCCAGAGGTTAATCAGACTTGGCATCACTTATGACTGGCAGAATATTAAACTAACAAGAGCTGCATTTATGCAACATGTTCAGTAGCTGGTGTCTATATTAATTACAACACAAGCTCTTTTTGCGTTTATGCTAATTATATGCATACTCAAGTCACTTTGTATTAAACTGATCTGCGTATATGTGTCTGTTTTATGTATCTATTCATATGCTAATTTCATGACATCTCTGCATTTAATTATTAATACTACGTATTTCATGATAATCTGAATATAATTTCCATATGACATTTGCAATTTCTTAGCCCAACACTACAGCTGACTTCATCTTAAACATTTCTCAGCTGACAGAATAGTTCCTCAACAAAATAACCAGAAATTCGGAGCCGCTGGACAGAGTGCAGAGATCCTCTATTAAAAGCTACCTTGGAAACCTGAAAGAGATGAAGTTTTACTCCTGTGGCTGATACACAGCTATAGTGGGTGACAGTGCTAATCTCAGTCCTAAACCTGCAAATAGTTTTACAGGAAAACTTTCTGTCCCATGTAGCACTTTTCAGTCATGGTCAGAAATTCATTAAATATTCGCTTCATTCTTTTAATCCTTTCAGAAACAGTTAGACTATTTCATGAAGAAAAGATATGAGGCAATTCTGCAGTCCCTATTTGACAAGGTTACCAGAACTGGTTTCTTTCTTCATATCTTTTCAGACTTGCTAGTTTTCATATGATAAGCAATGACTAAGCATGCACCAGGATCATGGGTCAGAACTGTCCTATGAAATGGGGAGCTGTTTTTTGGTTCTGTTCATAGAATCATAGAATCATGGGATGGTTTGGCTGAGAATGGGCCTTAAAGGTCATCCAGTTCCAGCCCCTGTGACATGGGCACAGGCACCTCCCACTTGACCTTCAAAGCCTCATCCAGTCTGGTCTTCACTACTTATGGGGATGGGGAATCTGCAGCCTCTATGGGCAGCCGGTTCCACAGTTTCACTCCCCTCACAGTAAAGGATTTCTTTCGAACATCTAATCTAAAGCTATGCTCTTTCAGTTTTTGATAATGTAAAGAAAAAAGCTCAGGCTCTTCTGTCTACGAATAGAGCAAAGCCATTAATAACTTAGATTTGCAGACTTTTAAAGTGTTCTAGAAATTGCTAATAAATTCCAATGGAGACAATGAAGAGAGAATTATTCTTCAAACAATTAGAAAAGTCAATAAGTTTTTATCATAACCTCAAAGTCATGAGTAATTCGAAATAGTTTATACTCCTAATATGTTTACATAGTAAAGCATAATTTTTAACCTTATCAGGACAATGCACATGTGCTCATGTGCTACAAGGCTTGGATTAATCAGAATAACCCTATTTCCTAATGCCCCAAGGCAGTATCTAGGAACTACAATGGGCAAGATTAACATTCATATATTCTGTATATCAATATTAAATATTCATATTTTAATATTTTGCAGTGTCTTAGCAAGTTTCTGTGTCATCGTATTAACTTAGCACAATGCTGTGTGAAACAGGACTCTTCCCATCAATACTTTCATTATACTTCTGCACTAGGCAGACACAGGAGTAAGCTGCTTATACAGTATGGAGTCATATCGAGCTAATATTTTGATAGTAGGTTAGTCAAGCTCTACAGGAATATGATTCACTGTGTTGAAAACAAATGGTAACACAGTAAATGGTTCACTTGAACAGAACCACCCACTGTACTAAAGTTAGTGTAGGAGTTGCTCCTGGAAGGGTTGTTGGAAGAAGTACGGAGGAGGTGTGGCTTTTCTATTTTGAAGCAGGATACAAATTTTTCCTTTTACAGTAACCAGTGATCGAAATTACCACTGCCTGGAGAGTACACAGATACTATACATTTGATCTAAATAAACTGCTTTAGGAGGTCCAGTCTCTGCTGTCATCATGCTTTTTCACATCCTAGCAATATCTTCCATTTATCAGCAATGGGCAGATTTTGGTAGGTTTCTAGGCTAGTACAAACACTGAGATTGAGTGAAGAACCACTTGGTATTCCATAAATTGTTCTCTGCCAAGTCACTGATACTAATAAGGTTATTTTGGACATAGTACCAGATCTTACCTACAATCATTTCAATTCCACTGAAAGAACAAAGTGGATCTAGGAAAAAATAATGCAACATTTTATAAAAATGCCTACATATAAGAATTATTATGCAGCTAATTTAGTAATTAAATATGTTCTTTTTTTTTCCTGGCCATACTGTGTTGATAAATCATTAAATGTATATTCTTAATTTCACAATTCAGTTTTACAAAAACAGATGTTAGGACCTTCAACAATACTTTTCTTTCACCCCATTTTTTCAAGGAGCCTAAAGATGAAACTAAGTGCTTGACTTACTTATAATTAGAACTAGTGAGCTTTACCTGGCTGCCTCTTCTAATGCTGCATGCACAAAATGAGTATAAATAGATAAAAAGACTCCTACACTCTTTGCTCGGTAAAACCATTGCAGCAGTCCCACAGCAGACAAGCTTTTTCTGCAGCTGAGGAGGAAGTAGAAGGATATGCTTCATAGGAAACAGAGCCAGAAAACATCCCTTTGGTCACACTAGATTTTCCACAACACTGCTACCAGCAGATCTCAACTGATATCTTTTTCCATAGAATTTCTAGTTCCCTATCCCCTCTGCCAATCCTCTTTATTGCTCAGTTGTTTTACTTGAATACTTGAAGTCCAAACTTGCATTGCTTTTTCTTCCTTGTTAGGTCTAAGGAATTTTCTTATTTTATTTGTAGTATTACCTTGAATACATTTTACAAACTATCACCTAAATACCCCAGACGTGACTTCCCCAAACCCTCCCCTCTCTGTACACGACACATCATTTTGTTAATGTTCTCTCATCTTATGGCATTATTCTATAAATAATAACTATAAAACCTTTGTTGTCCTTCTGTACAGTTTTCCTGTTGATCCTATAAACACAGGGAAGAGCGAGGATTTTTTGCTAGTGTTTATGCCAGTCAATATTTAGGTGGGAGGCATACAGAAAATAGCACAGATACTCTGTACCTCTACTTCAATAGTACAGGGAATCATGCCAGCTCTTCCCTGGGGGCTGTGCAGTACAACACTACTCCGGAGGAAAAGTGTATTTTTAAAACAGTTTGCTGATACACATAAACTGACAGAGCTACGTTAAAAAAAAATTTATTGGAGAAGCAGTGCTTATTGTATATGATCCATTTATGCACTTCACAGCTGTAGCTTATTCCATTAAGCAAACCGATTTAAAGTTTATTTACAAAGGGCTTTTGGTGGATGGTACATATGCCCACGTAAGAATTACTTTAAGCACTACAACAGTTGGTGGCTGTAGTTTTTCATAGCCATGTCATCCAAATGTTTTTAATTGCTGTGTCACCAAAGACCTCCAAACAAACAGGATAAACTGTCTGTCATTGTACCAATGACCCTTTGCAATTTTAGGAAGGGTGTTATGGAGATTCTGCCTTTCTCACTACTGGGACATTTCAGCGAACATGGGCTTTCTGTTTCTACTACTTTTACTTCATATAACTTGACATACTTCCATCTCCATAAATTGATGCCTTCTTCTATGTGACTTTCTAAGACATCCATGCAAGACCTTGTAGATTTTCAGCTAGAAAGGCTGAAGAAAGAAACATGATGAATCACAGAATCATTAAATCATAGAATCATTAAGGTTGGAAAAGACCTCCAAGATCATTGAGTCCAACTTTTGACTGAACACCACCATGCAAATTAACCGTAGCGCTATATATGCCACATCCAGTAATTTCTTGAATACTTCCAGGGATGGTGATCCCACCATTGCCCTGGGCAGCCTCTTCCAATGACTGACCACTCTTTCACTGAACAAATTCTTCCTCATATCCAACCTGAATCTCTCCTGGGCAGCTTGAGACCATCTTCTCTTGTCTTGTCACTGTTTGCCTGGAAGAAGAGACCAACCCCCACCTGCCTATGCCCTCCTTTCAGGCAGTAGAAGAGAGTGATAAGGTCTCCCCTGAGCATCCTTTTCTCCAGGCTAAACACCCCCAGCTGCCTCAGCTGCTCCTCACAGGACTTGTGCTCCAGACCCTTCCCCGGCTCTGTTGCCCTTCTCTGGACACGCTCCAGCCCCTCAATGTCTTTCTGGTTGTGAGGGGCCCAGAACTGGGCACAGCACTCGAGGTGTGGTCTCACCAGTGCAGAGTACGGGGGATGGTCACCGCCCCGGTCCTGCTGTTCTCACTGTTGCTGATCCAAGCCAAGGTGCCGCTGGCATTTGTGACCACCTGGGCATACTGCAGGCTTGTGTTCAGCCACTGTTGACCACCACCCTCAGATCCTTCTCCACTGGGCAGCTTTCCAAACACTCCTCCTCCAGCCTGGAGCACTCCATGGGGTTGCTGTGACCCAAGCACAGGACCAGGCATTTGGCCTTGTTGAAGCTGAAGCTTTTCCAGGAGAAGGCTTTAGCAGACAGTATCAAAATCTTTACTGAAGTCCAAGTAGGCATATTCACAGACTTCCACTCATCCACCAGGTGGGTCACCCGGACATAAAAGGACACCAGGCTGGTCACGCAGGACCTGCCCTTTCTACACCCATGCTGGCTGGGCACGGTCCCTTGGTTGTGATGTACATGCCATGTGATAGCACTCATGATAATCTGTTCTGTAACTTTCCCTAGCACTGAGGTCAGGCTGACAGGCCTCTGGTTCCACAGATCCTCATCTCTCTTATAGATGGGCATAACATTGTGTAACCTCCCAGTTAACCAAGACAGATAATAAATGATGGAGAGTGGCTTGGTGAGCTCTTTTGATAGTTCCCTCAGTATTCTCAAGCAGATCCCATCTGGCCCCATGGACCTGTGAGTGTTTAAGTGGCACATCAGATCACTAACTACTTCCTCTTGGATTGGGGTTTGATTCTGCTCCCCCACCCTGTCTAGCAGCCCAGGGGATTGGTTGCTCTAAGGAGATCAGATTTTTTGTTAAAGACTAAGGTTAAAGAAGGCAATGAAGTGCCTCAGCCTTTTCATCATCTTTGATGACAATGTTCCCTCCAACATTCAATAAAGAATGGATAGTTTCTTCGGCCCTCATTGTGTTGTTAATTTATAAAAACACCTTTTATTATCTTTTACAGCAGTGACTGGGCAGGTTGAGCTCTAGCTGAGCTTCTGCCATTCTAGTTTTCTCTCTATGTGACCTAACAACATCATTGCACTCTTCCTGAGTTGTCTGCCCCTTCTTCCGAAGGTCACAAGCTCTCTTTTTCCCTGAATTCCAGCAAAAGCTCTCTCTTTAGTCAGGTTGGTCTTCTTTCCTCATCTTTTGACACATAGGGGCAGCCTGCTCCTACACCTTTAAGATTTCCTTCCAAAAGGGTGTCAAACATTCCTGGACTCCTTTGTAATAAAGTGTTGTTTCCCAAGGAACTCCCTTAATGAGTGTCCTCAACAGGCCAAAGTCTGCCCCCTGGAAGACCAAGGTAGAAGTTTTGTTGACCCCCATCCTTACTTCACCAAGAATCGAAAACTTTATCATTTCATGGTCACTGTTCCCAAAATGGCCTCCAAACACTACATCTCCCCACCAGCCCTTCTCTGTTCACAAACAAGTCTAGCAGGGCACTGTCCCAGTAGGCGCATTTACCATCTGCGTCAGAAAGTTCCCTTCCACACTTTCCAGGAGCCTCCTAGTCTGCCTCCTCTCTGCTGTGCTGAGTTTCCAGCAGACATATGGCAAGTTAAAGTCTCCCACAAGAACCAGGGCTGAGAATCACGAAACATCAGCCAGCCACCGATAGAATACTTTATCTGCCTCTTCATCCTGTCTGGGTGGTCCATAACAGACTCCCAAGAGGAAGTGTGCCTTGTTACCTTGTTTTTTACCCTGATCCTTACCCGTAGGCAACCAATCTTATTTTCACTCTCCTTGAGCTCTATACAGACAGAAACCCTTGATGTTTGTAATCATACGTACCAAAAAGGAAGGGTGGGTTTTTTCGCCTGATATCCTGATACAACATAAGTACTTTTTTAGAATAACATTGAGCTTGGCTCCCATCCCAAGCGGGAGTTCATCTGTTTCCTTCCAGTGTCTTTGGTTATAATATCCTGAAGCTGAACAGCAACAGCATGTATTCCAGGCAGAATCTGAACAGCTGATAGTGGAGTGTGTCATTGCTTTTGAAGAATTTAACGGTCTTCAATTTTATCCTGTAAACTGTGCTTAGTGAGTAGAAGAAGACTTGCTGCAGTAGATACTATTCTCTTTCATTATTTTATTAATATGAAAGTACTATTTGGGAAATTATTTCCTCATTTTTTAAAATAGAAACCCATATTAATAGTTCTGAGAACAACACTGACCTCTCTCATCTGTTAAAAAATGTGCTCTGAACCACAAATCTATGTCATAATAACTGTATGTAATAATTGCAGATAACACATGTAACTGGTACCAGAAGCATCAAGTCCAGCCTCTTTTCTCCTGCCTAATAGAGTTTATTTCAATGCCCAAATTACTGCTTTGTGCATAGGTTTTTGAGTTATTACTTATTTTAGTAGCATCACACACTTTCCTAGGCTCTCCTGGCACCCAGTACCCAAGGCCAGACTACAGCTTTGGATGAGGAACCGGTGCTGCCAAACAAATAGATGCAGCTCCAGACTCATCTTCAGGATGGTGAAATACAATTTATTCCCACTGGCATTGACCTGAACTCCCTGTAAGTACCTTCTAAAGACAGCTTGATGATGTTAGTAATATTTTTAAATTGTTAAAAACAGTCTAAGTCTATCTAAACATAAGCTATTCACCAACTCTCGTCAAAGCAATTCTGCTTTTTCTACATGACTGTCCAGCAGACCATTGGAACCTGCTGCACAGTCTATTTATTTTAGTCCACATCTAGGCCCTCAAGCTATGAACAAGCACATCCAAGCAGCAGTCACAATAAATACTGTTTTACTGTCCCAGGCAATAACATGGACTCTCTTTCAGGGTGAATTTTTGAGCTGTGTCAGCAAATGCAAGTCAGTAAGGAGTCATGTTTCTGGCTATAAAACACCTTGGGCTAGATCTCTGGCTGTAGCTGAGGAGCTCCAAAGTACCTGCCAAGAGATGCCAGATGAAAGCCCTTTGCCTTCATCTGCACCTTGTTAAAATCCCAGCACAAGATGCAGCATCCACAATGAGTTGGTGTTCAAAGAAGCATAAAACAGAAGTAGATACAGCTACTTATTTTATCTTAGTGAAAGGAAAATAAAAAGGAAAACAAGAAGAAAAAGGAAAAAAAAAGAGGCACTTGGGAGAGAAAAATGAGCTTACCCACAAAAAATAAAACAAAAGCAGCCAAAGAAACAGGAGTTGCAAATAAAGTACACCTGTTGCAGTGCTGGGTCTGATGGAGCTCACTGCTGGTGTTGTGACAGTGGTGCACGCCGCTGAGGGTGCTGGGTGTAGGGTAACACTCCTCCCATTGCCCACGAAGCGAATTCAGTCACGCTCTGCCTCCGCTTCCTTCCTTGCTCTGTGTGAGCAACCTGCAGCACGCCCCTGCTCTGGCAGCTGCCAGCAGGATTGTGGAAGGCAGCCAGTGATCATGGGTGCTCACATAGGTCCCCTTATTTTGTAATATTAACCCACCTTCCCCACCATGTCAAATCAGGAGCAGCATTCTGCAGCTACTTCTCCTCTAGGTGACCTGGCACAGGATGAGCAGGGAGAAGACTGTTGTGCTCTGCACAGACATGCATGGGTTGCAATGTGATCCTGCACAAGCACCTAAGCTACTTTCCCCAATTTTCCTGCCTTTCCTGGGCAGCAATGAAGGTTAAGATGCTAAGAGGGAGCTCTGGGAACTTCTTGAGGGAACGTAAATGCAATGGCATGGTTGGATGCACTTTAAACTCATGTCACAGATTGACAGGCAAGTTAAGCACGCCAACAAAGGTCTAAACGCAATGATTCTCCCATCTGTCATTATTTTCTTACAAACAGCCTTCTCACAGAGCAATAGAAGTTAAGACATAAATTTTAAAAATCAGCATAAGTATATATATCAAGCAACGACATTAACTACTTTCCATTTGAATGGCAAAAACCTTCTTAATATGTATGCACTATTGAACCTCCGGGTTTGTGGAAAAGTTCAGACTCCAGGAGTGAAACACAGTTGCCTGGAACAGGTATTGCAGTGCTGCTATAGAGGTTGTATTCAGACACATCTGCAAGGTTGGCACATATGATACAGGACTTCTAGGAGATCTGCATTACTCTGGAGAGACTGTTGGAGGACCAGCAGAATAATTTAGAGCTTCTGAAATGACTATAGACACCTATGTTGAAATAGCTGGATCCCACCTTAGAATGCTTTTTCAGACAAGTGCAGGGGTAAATATATTATTGGGAACAAACTAAAAACTTTGCAATTCAGTTTGCTATTCCTGTCATTTAAAGTTTACACAGATATCTATCTATCTACCTATCTATCTATCTAATCTATCTATCTAATCTATCTATCTATCTCTCTATGAAAATATTTCTATATGTACCTATGCATGTGTATTTACATATGTTGTAACTGAAATACATACATTGTGTCTGAAAATTACTAGGGAATTTTCTGCCCAAGTGATTGGTGCAGAAAGGCTTTATTGGTCATCGATTCTTACCATTAGCCAAGTGACTTTATTTGTTTGAAGTGAAAATCTTGGCAGGTCTCCAACTCTGACTGTAAAGTTGGAAGGAGCTTCCTCCTCTTTCCTAGAGTCTAAAAGAAAGAGGGAAAGAGATTTAATGAGTCCCAGAAGCCAGAGAAAACCTTGAAAGATTTTAGATTCCCTCCTCTACCTCCATGGAAAAAGAGCATAGGCAGAAATAGGGATAAAACAACAGGGTCATAACAAATACAGTGGGCTAGAATACTACTTATACCATACATACAGAGTATGTACATATTTTCTATTACTATCATGTGATTAGCAAAGAAAATTAGAGGCATCTTCACTGTTTAATTATTTCAGGTAGTTTTTCTTACAGAGGAGATCTTTAAAATGGACTGAGCCTGCTGGTCCTGTTTACAGAGACTGTTTATTTGCAATTGTACTTTATGGCAGTACTGGTAGCTGTAAGTACAGTAGGCACATCTCTAACATCCAAACAGGTGTGGACACTGACAATAACTGGACATTTCTGTGTGGAAATATCTTTATCCAGTTAGGAAAACACTTATCAGTTTCAAATGTAACTGTACTCACTGTTTTCTTCTTCTCTCTTTTCAAAACTACAGTTGCAAATAGCAAGAACTTACTGAAATAGCAATCTCATCTACTACTAGGTCCAGAGACCACCGAGACTGGGTAGGATAATCAGACAGAATAATAATACAAACCAAAACATTATTTATAGAAAAAACTTGGTTTTCGGCAAAATGACTTTGTACTGAAGACAATGAAGTCCCATTGATCCCAGCTGAAATTCTGCATGTGTAAACACTGAGAAACTGATTTCAGTGCTTATTATGGCAATATTGCGTGCCTCAACAATCCAGAGAATTTTAGCATGGAAAGCTGGCAATGAAAAATTAAACCTGTCTTGGACTACTTTGTCACAGTGAATTTCTATATCTAACCTGAAAGGTAATCAGATGACGTTAACCTACCATAACAGCTCACAGATATCTGTTTATTAATTTAAATAAGTGACAGCGGGTAGCATATTTTTTCTTTGGCATATTTTAACCTCAGAAAATATTTTTGCATCACTGATAGAAATATACTTAGGTATATGCACATGCTTCACTAGAAGAGCAAGTGGCCGCATATTGCTCAAACATGTTAAATGACATTATTTCCATAAAATGAAGCAAAATTAAAAAAAAACCCTTTCTGCTCTTTTCCGTATTTTTATGAGCTGAAGTCTGTAGAATATATGTATACATAGCACACATGCTCTAAGAAAACAAAAATATTGATGTACCAAATATCATTACTATGATTCAGTAAGTGGTACAGATGCATACTGAGCAAAACATTTAGAAGTCTCATATGGGAAAAAATGAAGAAATGCCACAAACCCACGAAGATTTCTTTATAGGTAAATAATATTTCACCTTTCAGAGGGTCAGATGTACTTTGAAATGGATGACTGTCATGTACAATTCTATGACTTTAGAAAATTCCATAAGCACTTGGACAAGTCAAACCATTCCAAGTATTTTCAATACTTTCTTCTAAGTGTTCTTTTGCTGTAAGCAAAATTTTATAACAATTTTAAACAGGATGTGCAAGTTTGCTTTCACACATGCTAAAGTATACGAAACTTCAGATTCTATTTTATAAATTCAAAGTCTGTCACTGGTACAGAAATGGCAGAACAGTTTTCTCCTTTGTGTTTAATTAGGGTTCAGCCTTATCACAAAACAAAATAGTTTATACCTAACTAAAGTGACATTCTGAATGAAGTCCCAGTGGCTACCAGAGTCATGATAATGAAAAGACTGTGTTACCAGTTGGAGGCAGAATATCAGCTATGAAATACCACTCACACATAAATAGATAAAATAGATGAGAATTTAGATGATGCGCAGTATAAGCAAACTGGCAAGGTTAAAAATATCAATAGAAAAATATGGTGTTTGTTCTGACCAGGATTTTCAAAGCTTCTGAAGGAATTAGACATCTATTACCACTAGAAAAAAGACAAGTTTAGTGACCAACATTTGTAGACAAATGAGATCTACTGAGTTTTCAGACTGATACATTTTTCAACTTAGAACACTTATAAACACTGCTACACATATATTTACCGAAGATGTGAGTGTTATTTTATAAAACTAACTGCCATGATTCCTGGCTATTTAGCAGGAAATTTGAAGCAGAACTGCTGTGTCTTGATCAGTTAATTACCACAGCCCACAAAGTCTACTGGAAAAAATTTCCAGTTCAGTAGGAATCAGACTTTACGAAAATTCCGGCCCAACATGTCATAGTGTAGCCAAAAATTTGGATCACATCTAACAAGAAAGAGGAGACTATCATCAAAGAATTAAAACAAAGAAGAAACTGAGAGAGCAGATTATTATTTCTTGCTTAACTGAGAAGACAAGTTGTATCCTAATGACAAAAAATCTGTTTCTTTGGAAAGCAGTACAGTATTTTTGAGAGCAAAGGGGGCAAATGTTCAAACACATTTTCTTTGATCTGAAACTTAAAGTCTGTTAAGTTGAAATTCATAAAAGGCTTTAAGACTCTAAAGTTGCTGTTGTTCTGACTAGCATTCAAAGTTTTAATCCAAAAAGGTAGTCTGTCAAAGGAAATATTTTTTTTTAAATGCCTAAATTTGAAAAAAGTCCTTGTGATAACAAAACATTTATTTTTCCAAAATCATTGAATGCACTTTCCACAAAGGAAATAAATGCTTATGCTGACAAAACTAGTAAAGTTGAAAATCAGAAAGCATCTCACAGATTGATAGGGTCAGATTTTACATCAGTGTAACCAATATTTTACACAATGCTGTCACAAAAATGTCATTCTTTGTGTTCACCATACCTCACAGAACAGAAAATTTCTTGAGGTATTTTCTTTATTTTCATCTTCTCAATATTTGTCTATGATGCAGGCGTTTGCCTGACTTAAGACTTGAACAAAATCAGAGCCCCAGGCTTACTCACAGAGCAGTGGACCTTAAAGTTTTTAAAAGCTGCAACGATCTATTTATGAGCAGAAACATGCCTCACTTGCTCCTTCCAAATGCATCATCAAAGGAAGGATTTTTTAGGAAGGTAACATTTTGTGTTACCACACTGCTTTCTCATCTCGTATCTGAGTCAGATTTTAATTACATGTGCCGTGTAGGTTTTCCCAAGGTGTTATAGCGGCTGTGACGGCTTCCATCCATCTGCAAGACAAATCCATACTAGCTTTCTGTAGCATCTGGGGAAACAGATCTTTAAGATAAAATTCTAATCATAGTTTGTCTAAATCAAAGTAATCACATCCCCACTAAAAGTGTACAAATTGCGTGCATAAACATTGAGTTTAATTCATAATTTTTCCCCGAGCTATTTTATGCTGGTAATATCAGTAATCCCAAATAGGCCATTTTGGGCTCACAGAAAAAATTCTGTAAAGAAGTAATATAAAATTAATATTAATTATGCACATTATAAAGCGTGCATTTTATCAAGTGTCACAGATTTACATCTGGATAATGAATTGAAATACTGAATTAACTTTTGATTGAGCAAAATTAATTAATTAAACTCTTTTCAGCATTTTACATCTAATGTCTGTATATTAAGAAATAATAAAGAATGTCATCCTTTTCTACTACTGACTATCATACTCTTGTTTTGGAAGCAAAGTTTCTGACAACAGAAACTGAACTTCTGCCTTGCAAGACTGCAAGAACCCTCTTTGGTTCACTTTGGTTCAGGAGTGCAATGGACTACTTTTGAGTGCCACACTGCTTTCATAGGTCCCTTTTCTGATATTTCTGTATTTCACTGTACTAGTTGGATCTCTGCTAGAAAACTCAGGAAACTTACTCCTGAGCCATGCGAGGCGTGCTTGCCATCCTGGCTCTGCTTGCTAAGCCCTGAACTGCACCACAGCTGTCAGGAGCCCAGATGACTGATGTGATACTGAACATGACGCCGCTCAGGGCTGTGGAGGGTAATCTGAATTCATCAAGGGTAGGTTAGCATAAGCACATGTGCTTTTACCACCGTTTGCCCTCACACTGTGGTGTGCTATTTGTCCTTATCTGAAGTCCTGCAGCTCATTCACCTCTTCACAGCTGTGCTGCAGCTATGCCTTGTACATATACAGTATACCTTGTATACTGTAATTCACACCAAAGAAAAAGCGACAGAGACTGATTATCTTCCCTGTCCAAGCACCACAGTTTTTAAACACGTGAACAAGAGATGAGAAAATCCCTGGGAGCTCTCAAAAGCATGTTCTCAATGATTAAACAGCAGTAGAAGCCTCCTTGGGCCTGATTTTTATAATAGCTTAGAAATCTTTGAAGGCAGTTACTGGAAGAAGAGAATAAAACTGAGAGACTGGTTTTATTTTTCAAATCTGAAGAGAGAGGATTATTTGCACAACTGGCTTCTAAAATACTTGCACATTGGTTGTGTCTGAGGCTGCAATCCCCAAAATTTGCTATTAAATTTGCAAAAATAGCTCTCCAGATAAAGAAGTATATGCAGCTCCACTAGGACATACAGAAGCTACCTATACCATGAAGCAGAAACTCATTAATCAAATAATTCTCAAGGGATACTCAAGAACTAGCTTGTTGATCAGCTCTCTCAATGATTTGTCATTGCTCAGAATAAGCAGCTAATGAGGCAGGAGCTTTATTAAATAAACCTTGGCAGAGTCCTTTTCTAGTCCCAGCTTCCCTGAGATGATTCTAGCAGACAATCAGTAAAGTTGACTGATAGCATTTCCTGGTTACCCAAACTTGATATTTCATTCACAGACTGTGTTCATGAAAGCCAGATCATATTGCCAGGCAAAGGAAGAGCACAGGAATGCCTGGTAAAACAGGACAGAGAGCTCTGTATGATTTCTATAACCAAACTGTTAAAATGAAATGTCTTCTTCTGTGTTTGTCGGTGAGACCAGAAAACTGTATCAACTTTCTCTTTCTACTGTAAACCTTAATTTCACCACCCAATAATCAACAATTTTAGTATTTCTTCTAAATTCAGATTTCAACATGGGCTATTATCAGCTACATGTTTACAGTGCCAAATGGTTTTGAATCCATTCCCAACAGATGGAAGTACAAATACTGATAGCATAAAAGCTGTTCCCAAAGCAGTTGTTCTTTCCCATACTGCATCCACATACACTACTTGGTTAATCTGGCTGTAGCAAGCTTGGGCAAGCTTGGATTTTGAGGTATCGAAACAAATTATCAAAATGTGATAAATTGCATTTGGTAGTGTTTGACTACATTGATGTAAGGCTACATTGGTATAAAGGGGCTACATTTCACTTCCAGACTTTGAATGGATAAGTGTTTTTTAACAGAAATTTATTTTGAATTATGTAATTATATTCCAAGTAACACCTCCTCCTTCCTCCCTTGGAAAAACTACTACTACAGTTCCTCCATCATGTTTAATTTGCAGGCTTTAATTTCTCATTATTTTGGTTAACCAGTGAATATCTACAATTCCAAGCTTTTACCTACTATAAATGACATTTACATTTAATTTCCCATTTTGTACTCCAGATGTTCAATACACAACGATACACTAGAAAGCCATTGCACCATAAACTTGAAACAGAGGAAATATTTATTGGTTTCTTAAAATTATATGTTTGCTCTCAATAGCAAATTAAGTTTGGGTTTGTCCAATTAGAGATCTAATCCATCTGAAGATTCAGAAACGAGAGAGTTTCAGGTTACGTGAGGATTTGACTGCACAATACAAACCCATTATAGGTTTTAAAATAATACAGCCTACACACCTCTTATCTTCCCAAAGACTGTGGGGGTCGGTGATGCCTTTGTGTAGGGGCGGCCCGAATCTCCCGGTTGGCTGTAAGCCTCGTCACTCCCCCGGCATTCTCCCATTGGTCCCCATTCCCTTATCCCACCTTTCTCCCTGGCCCTGGATAAAACGGAGGCCTTCGAGATCGGGTTTCAGATTTGCTTTGGAGTTCGGCTCTAAACATGGAATAAACCAGCAGGATGAAAAGCGAATCTCCTTCCTGCCTCTTTCTCACCTGACAATAACACCGAAATGCCCCAGGTTCTGTGGGCTTGCGGGACCCCACGGAACCGGGATAAAATTACGGTGTTAAAAGACCATTAATTTATATCAAAATAAAAATCAGTACTTGCATAAGAAATTGTACCATTTAACACATACAATACCCTTCACTGGGTTACATTCCACAATTTCTGAAGCCCCTCAATTAGTTAGATACACATATCAATTTTCTACCCAAGAAGATATTCCATTCTGAAGAATATGCAAAGCATATCTGCATCCGAATGATAGACAAATTATGGTTTTAAACGTTCATGCTTAAGTGCACACACCATGAAAGAGACAAAATTTCTTAGGACAACTAGCACTTTCATTTCTGACACTCTTGTACTACAGTGGGAGAGAAGCTTGACTTGCTTTATCATCCATTTTAGCATTTGACTGGGGTTTGTATTCACAAAATCATCACATATGGATGAGTACTCTGGATACAGTACTCTGGATAGTATTTTATGCATTTTTGACCTTTCTGAAAGCTGAGGAATTTGGACTCCAGCCCTGCTATATGAAAAAATCAGTACCAGAGCTGGTAGAGAAACGTCTGTGTCTTTATGCTGCTTATTTTAATTGTAATTAGTTACAATCTTGGATAGGTAAGCATCATAAAAGATTTTTCTTGTCTGTTCAGCTAATACTCAAAAGTGATGCTAGTTCTAATTCCTGAATTTTTCATATGTGTTTATGAAATAGTTCTGAAGGCACCTGCTGATATCACTTTATGAGTTCATAAGTCCCTAAGCCAGAGCAAACTTGACTCCTAACATTTTATTTTTTGTTTTCTTCTCATTATTAGTGTCTACTAATTAGGATGAAGCTATATAAGATTTCTGCAGGAACATTAACTCATAATATTTACCATTATCCTATGCAGGCTTAAAACATTAACTTCTATTTAGACTAGATGTTGTGGTTGAGTAATTAAAATAGCAGCACTTGTTTTTGTTAGAAGAAATCACAATCAGTTTTTCCATTCATATTTAAAGAAAATTCATTATTCAAAAATACATCACTATTAAACATTGTTATGCAAGTCTGAGAAAATGAATATATGCCTATTTTTAAATACAATATATTTAACCAGCATGATAGGAACTGTTCTAAAATACTTGTCCAAGCCCCCAGTAAAATGAAGTAACAACTCATCAGTTGTTTCACTCCAAATATATTTGTAGGACTGGAAATAACATCTATTTTTGTTAACTTAAAAGCTAGACAATGAAGTGGTAGGTTAACCTGCTCAGCAAGATAAATTTAAAGGAAGTTCAGGTGGCCAACATTAGCTCTACTGAAGAACAGATAGCACTGGTACATTGAAGTACTACAGTTGTAAACCTTGGCATATGGAAATCACATGAACTGAGGGTCTTAAGACTTCTGTTTTTACCATTAAATCTAGTGACTATTTTATGTCAGTTAAGTAAGTCATTCCACTCTGAATTTACTAGAAGCAATCAGAAAAACTTTTTATTAATTTAAAAAGAGAAAAACTTTGGGTCGAAAATGAATTTTCAGCTGATGAAAACATACTTGAATATAATGCAGAAAATTGTTTCACTTGATCTTTTGACACTGTATTTTTACATCCTTTCCTCTCACACAGTTTTACCAGTGGGACAGGAGACTCTTATACACTTTGCCATTTTTCACAGTATATGTAATGACTATACATGACCTCTCCCGTAATTTTCCAAGTCAGACCAGGAGCATTAAGAAAGTTAATTTACAAAGGATGATAAGGTAACATAGAGGAAAACATACATTCCTATAAACGTTGTGGTTCTCAATGTACTGAGTGGAATATCAGTCTAATTTAAGGCAAATTGAATGGTCTCAGGAAAGGGAAAGCACTCAGGGTGAAATATACTGTTTGGGAGGAGGGTGCATGAAGCTTCCAGCCTTCAGATACCCATGAACAGAGTAGGTGCCAGGGTTTGGATTTCTTTTCCTTTAGTCAAAGCCAGAGAAATGTGCATGTGAAGAGATGGCATTCTTACATTATACAGCAGCATTAAAGTTGCATGCACTTAACAGATACGTGGATAATAAAGCTAAATGAGATCACTATGACCATCTTTTTTGGCCTCCTCTCCTACATAATGGGACTCTGCTGAATTAATGCCTCTTTGAACCAGAAGAAGCTTTTAGTAAAGCTGCCAATCTCCATTTCTGTTTTCCACTGATCGAAAATTTGCTACTGCTATGAGAAAGTGCCATTTAGACCTACTGTTGAAAGTGTACTTTTCATTTGGAGCTGATGTTCCCTAGCTTCAGCTTTTAGCTGGTGAATGCTATTTTCTCCTTGTCTGCTTTATTGAAAAGACTCTATTCTGAAGCTCCTCTTTCCCATATTGATATTCTAGATTATGAACAAGCCATTTCCTCTCAGCTTTCAGTTTCAGCTCAAGGACTCTTCTATTATAAGCTATACTGTCCAATCCACTATTTGGATCTCAGAAACAATTTAATTTTTTTCCACATCTTTTTTTTTTACAATTGGAACATCAAGGAATTCTCTAATATTCTAGAAATACATCATTTGTGTAGAAACAGATACCAAAAAATACATAATGCAATTATTACTCAAAGACCCACCGTTTTTTCAGTCTCAAACTGTCAGTCCTCTGTGACACCCATTACGAGCTCAAGGGGAGTAGTTTATTTACCACAGTCCCAAGGGTTTCGTTTCTAAAATATTACAAACGAAAATATTTTAGGCAATATCTACAAGTATCTACAGTAATGTCTACATGTCATTATCCTTGAACATCTACATATCATTTCCCCTTAGATGACTTCACACTTGCTCACACAGAAACCCAGCCTCTTTGGAATTTAAAAAGACAATTCGGATCATTATGTACTCTTTACTTATTCTCCAATACACTTTTTTTTTTTTTTCTGAAAGCTGGAATAATGATAGTATTTTATTCCACATTGCTGATGAAACTCTAAGATAATGAGGTCAAGGAGAAAATTACTTTACAGAAAATTCTAACAGTACTGCTGTCTTTAAAAAACCAAGTAAATAGAAAACAACAAAAGAAGTGTCAAAATTGCTTAAAAGGCACACATTCCATATTAATTGTTCGCTGGTATTACTTATGCATGCAGTTCTTTATTTATTGTATCCCACCCAAGTAATTCCATTATTTTGCCTAGATCAATGTCATACTGACAAGGCACTAATTATCCAGGTTGTCCCATTTACCTTTCTTTGGTTATTGATATATTAGCCTTCCTCCAGTCTCTTAGAATTCTAAGTGTTCTGCAAGACTTTTTAAAAATGAAAACTAGCAATCTAGGGACCTACTTGGCCAGTATCAAGGATGCAAATTATTTAGGGTGTACTCTTTTAAAACACTGATCTTCAGCAATTATTTTTTAATGACATTCTGAGCCAGACTTAAAATAATTTTCTCTTCCATTGTATTTGGATCGGAAAAAATTTGGTAGTGGGTGTCAGGGGTGTGACTGAGGAGGGGCTGCAGGGGTGGCTCCTGTGAGAAGCTGCTGGAGGCTTCCCCTGTGTCTGGTAGAGCCAATGCCAGCCGGACCCACCACTGGCCAAGGGGATCAGCAGCGGTGGCAGCGCCTCTGGGGGGACAGATTTGGGAAGGGGGAAAAACCTGCCTGGCAGCAACTGCAGCCAGAGAAGAGAGTGAGAAGATGTGAGAGGAAGAGCCCTGCAGACACCAAGGTCAGTGAGGAAGGAGGGCAGGAGGTGCTCAGGTGCTGGAGCAGACATTCCCCTGCAGCCTGCAGTGCAGCCCATGGAGAGGCAGCTGTGCCCCTGCAGCCAAGGAAGTCCATGGGGATGCAGAGATCCACCTGCAGCCCGTGGAGAACCCCTGCTGGACCAAGTGGACGCCTGAAGGAAGCTGTGACCTCATGGGAAACCCACAATGTAGCAGACTCCTAGCAGGACCCATGACCCTGCAGGGGACCCCTGCAGTTCCTGAAGGTCTGCACCCTGGAAGGGACCCATGCTGGAGCAGTTCCTGAAGAACTTGGAAAGTCTCCCATTGGAGGAGTTCATATAGCTGGGACCCCATGCTGGAGCAAGGGAAAAATGGGAGGAGCCCTTCCTCCTCAAGGGTGGAGTGACAGAAATGTGTGATGAGCTGACCACAGGCCCCATTTCCTATCACCCTGTGCTGCTGGGGAGGAGGAGGGAGAGAAATTGTGACTAAAATTACACCTAGGAAGAAGATAGAGGATGGAGAAAAATGTTTTAAGATTTGGGTTTACTTCTTATTATTCTATTCTGTTTTGATTGGTGATAAATAAATTAATTAACATGTTAATCCAGTCTGTTCTGCCCATGGTGATAATTAGTGAGTAATATCTACCTGTCCTTGTCTTAAGTATTTCACTGCATTTTTTCTCCTCTGCCCAGCTGAAGAGGGGAGGGTTAGAGCAGCTTCGGTGGGCACCTGATGTCCATCTAGGGTCAAGTTACCACAAATCTTATTCTGGTATGAGAATATACCATCTGATTTTTGGCAAACTATTTATTGAAAATGGTAGCAATGCAAAAAGCCCCAAGCAGCTTGGAGCTAGAATAAAGTGAAGAACAACTAGGAATAAAAGAATGCTTAAAAATGCAGGAAGTCAATTCAGTCTGTCTCTTCTTTCTAACAGCTTTCCTAGAGTGGATGTGCTGTAAAAGGGAATGATTCCTTGTGGATGTGCATGTGCACTCACAGGCATGAAACAGGAGGAGTTAGAAAACAACACATGGTGGAAATGACCACTACCTTAATAAACTAACATAATGCAAAAGTTTCTCCAGTGCTACTAGCACGTTATTGTGTTGTGAAGTAGAAATATCCTATAGACATCACAAACAACCTACTCCTCCTTTTGCTTTCACTTGAGAAGGGACATAGGTGTGGAAAAGAAATCTGGCCTGTCTGAAATAAAGGCATGCATATTAACTTGGAAAGTCATCCTAATGTTTATACTACTGCTGTTTTTCAAGTAGAACACAAAAGATATGCTTAACTGAAGAAAGACTTAGAAGTCTATATGAAAAAGTCTATGGATTTCTGTGGGAATTTGAGAGAGGAAATAAATGCTATGCATTCCACGTTAAAGCATTTTGTGACATGGTGCCTAGTGTCCATGTTCAGATTCCTTTGTAGCTCTGATTGAAAGAAACAGACATTAATACACAAAGAATATCAGCCTTGATATGGGTAGGTTTTGTGTTCTACTCTGTTATTGCCAAGCAACAGGGTCTGGGACTCAGTAAATTTGAACCCTTATATAAATATGAGCACCTTGTGGAGAAATTGTTAGTTAGACAACTAAACCATCAAAAGTTTCCAAAAGTTGACAGTGTGTGTTCAACAAGGACAAAAAATAACAGGATAATATTACCCTACCTCTCTAGGAACATAAGTTAAAATCCAGTCAGGTTGTTTCATAATATTAAGTAGAACTGTGAGCTATGCATGCTTGAAACCACACCACAAATACAGTTTCCAACACTACAGCTTCAAAAGGATTTGGCTCATTGTGTGGGTGAGGGTGCATTGTATTTGAAAACGGATATTTTCCTGGAATTTCTAAACCTTGCTTATTCTTTAACTCTGTCAAAACATGACACTTGAAAGAACTTTGGAAACTTTTGGGAAATACAAGTGATTTTAAACACAGGAATTAATAAAAGTTTTAGTAAAAGTCACTGTTAACACATGCATATGGAGCACCAAAAGGAATAGATAAATATAGCTCTCCCTTTATTGTGTTTGCTATTCAGTTTCCTCAAAACCCTGCAGTTATGAAATATTGAAAATAAAAGGAGCATGAGGCTTCTGAAGAACCTGAAATTTAGGAAAGAGGGAATTTTGGAAGTAACTGTAGATTACTTTCTACAAACACCAGCTTAAAGAATAAAGAAACAAAAGCAACACACACAGAAAAAAAAAATGGCCATTCTCCAAGGAAAATGTTTTTTGCCAACAGATGCAGCTGAAAACATTCAAAACTAAGTAAGATATTTAACTAATGTTTATGTCCTTGCAAAGGATACAATATATCTAAGTATTATGTTCAATATTGCAGAATAATTTGGGATCCAATTTGTCAATGCTCATTCTTGTGAGAAGTGTAACTTTATACCAAAAAACAGTGAGATCAAAAGGACTGCATGTAATTTACAAGTTACTGAACAAAAGTAAAGATTTGGAAATTGGTGAGTGGCCCTGGCTCATACTCATCAATATTTAAAATATGATCTTGAGTAAAGGCATTTTTTAAACAAAACACAGGTTTTTCCAATCAAGAAGTCTGTGGCAAAGTATATTGTCAAATACTTTTCTGTTGTGAAACTTATTTTTCCTGATTATGTCTATCCACCTCAACAGATTTCAGTCTGGATGATTTGAGTTCATTTTGCTTTCTACTAAGCAGCCTTAGAGCCTCACTGAAGTAGTACAGTATGAGTACGTCACACTGCTTCAGCTTGGCTAGGCTATATTTCTTATGATGTATCCTGGAGAGTTTATCCACAGAGGAATGCTCCTAGCTAAAGTACATGTCCCTGGCAATTGAGAAGTCAAATTTTGAAAGTATGAGAGAGCTGTGTTGCTTTTCCTGTAAGCCATGATACTGGCTTAGGTAGATACAAAATCCATCTGAAGCGTTTCAGAATGAAAAATACTTTCGTTGCTTAACTGACCTTTCCTGAAAATGTTTGTTCTTTGGAATGTTTTGAAACTTAGACTTTCTTTGCTAGAGAAAGTAAAACATCTGAATATCAGCTGTCTCACAGAGCTAAAATCTCCTTTTCTGTTCTACTAGGCAGAGTATCTGTGACTCAAGATAAAATGAAATTTATTAAGTTTTTTGTGTTTGATCACTGAGAAATCTTCTTTTGGGATAATTGCCATGGTTCTAGTTTACCCACTATGTACCACTGAGTGTTGGAAGCTCCTTTTCTTCACTGTGCAAGGGTGTGAAAGCATAGCTTCAATTATGATATTTGTCTGAAGCAGTAACTAATGCACCTATTGAAAACAATAGTTCATTTCTCCATTTTGAAATAACAGCTTCTTACTAGTGTTACTAAGCAAGTCAGAATGGAAGCTAGAATAGAAGAAAGGAGACAAAAATTTGACTATAACTTATCTGCCGAATTTACATGCTTTTGTACTACATATTTTATACGTTGATCTTCCAAAGGATTAAAAAAACAGCTTAAATGGAGAGAAGTTAAATGAAATGGTGTCAATATTCATGGTGGTCTGTGTCATACACAATAAGGCTTGCACCGCTGTGTTGTTCTATGCAGAAGCTGGTGATAATCAGTACCATCTTTATGTTCAGACCTGGAAAAAAGAAATCTGTGTTCTCACCCCATTCCATACCAGCAAACCAAAGCCTCTGTAAAAGAAAGCTTCAGTAGCCATTGGTACTACAGCAGTTCACCGAAGGCCAATGTCGTCAAAAGTTCCTTATTTGTGAGAACAGATTCACATTATGAGCTCCCACTGGCACCATCTGGCCCAAAGTTAAAGGGAAAATCCAAAGAATACGTATAGAATGAGTGCATTTAAAATGAAATTACAGCTGAGGAGAGTTATATCTGGTTATATTGGTAAGTGCTGTAGGTCTTGCAGTGATCTGGGGGGAGCAGGTCTGTGTGCGTGAGTGTGTGAGTGTGTGCGTGTGACTGGTGTTTCCAGACAAAAATGTGAAACGCAAGTCCACAATCCCATAAAGACCTTTAAGTAATTTATTGATAGACAACTTGACAGATAGGCTGTTCAAACCAGTAAACTGTTTTTCTATTACCGCCTCATATTATCTATCTTCTTTTTTTTCAGAGAAAGAGAAATTGACTATTTCAGAGTCTAAAATATCCACATCAAATAAAACCACTGCTTCTAGAAATATGCTATTTAACACACATGATTAATTGATTTCAATACTGAAAGGGATATGGTAAAGTGCAACACAAAAATGTGTCTCTGTTGGGTTAGAAGTTTTTGTGTTTTGTTTTGTTTTGTTTTGTTTTGTTTTGTTTTGTTTTCTTTTGTAGATAAAAATCTACTAAATGGGATAACATTCCAAAGTAGTCTTGAAAAAGTGACAAAATGCATTTATACACTTATGGCCCATTTTTTGCCTGTACATGTTTATACACACAGCGTAAATAATATGCTTAAGTAACCCTGCTGAGTGAGAGCAAAGTTGAGCTGTGACCATAATGTCGTCTCAGAGTACAATACAGCAGATGATCTTTGTGTATCTCCACAGGTAGAAACTATGACTGAGGGTTTTCTGAGTTAAAAGTATCGCTTTCAAATAATCCTTAAGAGTTTTCTTAATTTGCTCAGGTCCTTTTGAGCCTACATAAAATCTGAACGTATAAAACATCCCGAGGACCTCTCTGATCTCTGCCTCTCCTTTCATTTTTGTCAGCTGACTTCCTGCCCCCTACACCCTTTATTGGAAAAGAGAGGAAAAAAATAACACCTTATGCTTTTTCATTCTACTAATAATTTTTATAGATTTTTGTTCTATTCCTTCCTACCCATCTCTTTCCCAGGCTGAAGAGTACAGGTCTATTAGTTATTCCTTCTATCAATATTAATCTTTAACTTTGATCACACCTGATCACACCTTCTCTGCACTTTCCTCAATTCCTATTCTCACATCTCAAAAAGAATATAACCGAAATGAAAGTATTCAAAATGTAGTTTTATAATGAATTTATGCACTGTCATAATAGTGCTTTCCCTTCTGTATTGAATAATTTCTAGCATTCTATTTGCTTCTTTCACTTTGTGATCTGGTGCTTTCATAAAACTACATTATAACATCAGCATCTCTATTCTGTGCCTACTGCTCAGCTTGGATGCAAACTGAATTCTTACTAGGTGTGAAATCATGTTTTGGAGGCAGAAATTCAGAGCCAGGTATGCTTAAATGTAGGCTTAGTCTACAACAGAGTTTTGTGAACACTTGCAGACGTTGAAGAGAACATAGTTTGAAATTTTCTAAGTGGAAAATTCTGTACATCAAGTGATAGGCCTTTGTTTTGCTACAGAAAAATTGAGTAAATCTTATAAATATCCTGTGTGAATGTGCTAGTGGTGTTATTGAAGAGTTAATATTAGGAAGAGTTTTCCCCTTGTAGCAGCAGAGTTTATGGTTAAAATATGAAAACTCCTAGATATGACTTTGGGACCATTCCACCTTTTTTTTTTTTTAAATAATGATAATAAATTTGCGAGTTCTGATGTTGAAACCCTATTTGATTTTTAAAGTTTGTAAAGTTTTGCATGCTTTGATCTTGAGCCTTGAGATCTTGACTCTTCTAAAAGCTAATGGAAAAAAATTATCTTTTATTTTTCAATTCAAGTAAATTCAAGGAAAGATAATAGTCAGCTGCTGGTCATGCCCCCTTTTTTACCCAATTACCTAAAAGCTGGAAAACTTAATGGGAATTCAAAAGCTCAGTGTAAGCAGAAGTGAGCAAATGGTGATAAAATCAAATGTTTCTCAAAAAATAAAATACAGTATGAAACATCAAAAGAGGTTTGCCTAAGAAAAGTTTTTATTATTGCCTTTCTCTTACTGATAGAGGTACTGGATGAAAATAATTTCTATGGTGGTTTATTTGTACTCATCTTGAGAGGGAGAGTTGGACCTTCTGCTCTAATCAGGGTTCCTAACATTCCCAGCTATTTAATCCTCTTGAGAAAGAAGACCGAATTGGGCAAGTAAATTTGAAAAATCTTGCTATGAGCCTCTTTACAATTCAGCTTGGACTGCAGCCTCCTTAAGGAATCGGCAGACTCTTCTGCTACAATTTTGTTTACATCTGCTAAACTAAATGCAGGTAGAACTAAAAGCTGTGGAAGTCTGTGGGTCTTTGGACCTCTGTGATGAAGTCAGAGCCTTGAGACACAGAATCATGGTTCATAGAATGGCTTGGGCTGGAAAAGTCCTTTAAAATCATCTAGTTGTAATGCCCCTGCAATGGGCAGGGGCACCTCCAACTAGACCAAATTGCTCAAAGCCTGGCTTTGAACATTGCCTGGGATGGGGCATCCACAGCTTCTCTGGGTACCCTGTTCCAGTGTATCACCACCCTCAGAGCAAACATGAACCATTAAATAAAGCTTACAGAACTTCTAGATGTCTGTAGAGAATGAAGTTCTTGGTCCAGTGACTTAGTTCAATAAGAGCAGTCTCCTTCATCCCTGTCCAGGTTTGCTACTCATATCAAACAAATACTTGCAGCTACAGCTGTTTTCAGCAGTAGTGCAGTCCTTCAGCAATTTCAGAAGACTTAAGTAAAACTCTTTAATTCAATCTCTTTACGCTATCTTAGCTTACAATATTTTTCAGAGTATAATATGAAACACACCTTGCAAAGTATACATGAAAGATTGAGACAATTTTGTGCCTAAGGATATGAGAACTCTCTTTCTATCATTGTTTTCCCAATTGATGGTAGTGGTCAACCCCCTTTCTAGTACTGGGTCTTCATCAGGAGCTTGGGGAGCTGAGGGTGTGTCAGTAGTTTGTAGATTAATTTTGTGACTACAGCCCACAGTACACTTCAGATTTTTAGAATAAGGAAAGCTTATAGAAATGAGTAATCAAATCTCATCTCTCCCAACTGTGTCTTGAAAAGAACTCCACATATTAAAAGGATTCTAACACCAAAACTCTCCATCTTAAACACCCAAAATATGAAGAAGAAAGAGATTAAAGTCATGTTTCATATAAAGAATCTGCTTTCGGGCAAGCCTTATTACTTTCCACTGAAAAATCTGTCAGTGAACAGCAGTCCAGACCCTTGGGTTTTGTGTAACTCTTTTACAAAGTGCTGGTAACTGTTCTTGGGAAGCTACAGAGCAGGTGTGTGTAAGACCAGGTTAAAACAAACCTGGACCCGGATTTCCTTTTTTCCCCTTTACGTTCCCCAGCATTATTGGGGATGGTTGGTGGCTGGAAATGAAGAAGTCTTGAAAAAACATCCTACATAATGTCTAACTACAGTCAAAGGACTGTACCAAAGATAAAGCAGCTTTTTAAAAAACAGATTTTTATTGGTGTTATTTTGCTCTACACCTGTGGAGTCTGAAGCCAGTTTTGCCACTCAGTTATAATGGATGCAACATTTCTTATCCCACAATAATGGCTCCATTTGAAGATATGTCCTAGTAAAAACAATGGAGCAATCACCAAAATAAATGAATACCAAAGAGGGTGCTAGCTGGAAATTTCTGGAACGTTTTATTTAAAAAAAATTTAATTAAAAATATTTTAATTGAAAAATTTAAAATTTTAACTATTATCTTTTATTAATACATTTTTATTTCTATACATTGTAACAGACACATTTTAAGCTTCCCAATAGTCATTTATTACAGAAATATCAACCTTGTTGCAATTCCTACGCTGCTTTGTCAGCGACTATGAAATCTCCAGGACAGATGTTACACAGAAAGAATAAAGATGCTCTCAGACACAAGCATCTTCCAGATTAAGTAAAAGATAAAGGTAGCATGTGGATGTAGAATAGATGGCAGAGCACAGGAAAACAGGGCAAGTAATGTTGGCCAGTCTGACTGCCCTTGTAGCAGCAGTCTGTCGTCAAATTTTGCGTGAACACCATGGAGAAGAAAACACAAATTTAAAGGTTGATCATACAGCAGCTTCGTGGCAGTTTGAGGGGAATTCTTCCTGAGGGCTATGGAATATAAAAGACATAAGCCACTCTAAGTTTAACAAGATGTTGACATCATGATGGGTCAGACCTAGAGTTTGGGGTGAAAAACAATGTTGTGTAGAGAGGACTAAAAATGGTTTTTAAAATAAAAGATACAGTTTGCATTTTGTAAAACAGAGGAAATCTCTAGAAAAATAGAGGTATGTCTCTGTCAAAGAGTTTGACAACATAATATGAGCATTCCAATAGTATTTAAGGTGAGTGTGAACCAAATGTTAATTGATCATACATGATAAATATTGACTTTCTTTTTGGCAAAAATAACAAGGCCCCTACATGTATACAAATATACACAGATGACAGCTAGTAGCTGAGCTGATGTGTGCATGGGGTAGCCTCCAAATGAACAATGAATATTGCTTTTTGTCCCCAACTCACCAGGGCTGCTGCCAGGGTCTCTGGGCTCCTAGGCACTGACTCTCTTCCCTCTTGCTATAGTCACGAACCCTTGATGTCTGGGCAACAGGATGAAAGAAAAGGGGATAGTGTCGCAGAGGAGCTTGATATGCCTTTCTGGTTCCACACTACCAATTTTGCTGATGATAACTAGGACCTAAAAATAAAAGCTAGATAACTTTCTCAGCATGAGGAAATCTCTTCAGAGGATTAAGAACTTTTTTTTTTTTTTCTTTGGTCACCGAAATAAAACAGTTTATTGGAATGTGAATAAGAAAATCTTCTAAGCAACACAATTATTTTGCTGCAGCTACTTGTCAGAGTGAAACAGCAGGTGAAAATCTATACGAAAATGAAGTAAGTAAGGGGAGTGAAGAACAGAATACAGCTGTTTTCTTCTGAATTGAATAATTTCAATGGAATTTTAAGTTAAAGTTAAAACTTCAGAAGAACAGAATGAGAACTGCAAGTCATAGATCTTAAGGTGTTACAAAGCTATTGACTGGAAACGTTTTAAAGCACATTTGGTCCAAGCCAAGGGGTATTTCTGAGATTCCAAAGTGATATCCTGGCAATGACTGTCTATGTTGTGCCAATCTGAAGAGCTATCATTGAGTATCATTGATTTATATTCTGTATTCCAGAAGTATTAACCAAATGCACTGAAGAAAAAGAGCCAGACAAACTCACAAGTCCTAATCCTATCCAGGTACAACATTCCCACCTATGAAACTATTTGACAGGAAAACTGGAGAGACTATTTGCCTCTTTACAGGGTAGAATTTTCCATATTCTTTGCCTGGAAGCATTATAGGCACTTCTCCTCTTTTATATTATTTAAAAATAGGGTTGTTAAAAATGTACAGATGCTATTATATTCCAATCTAAATCTTTGAATTACAATGAGAATGTTTTTCCTAAAAAATATTCTGAGCTCTGCTCATTCAGTGAAGAAAATGCATGTTTTTAATCTTCATAAAATTATATATATATTGAAATTGTTTTATTATTTAATTTGAGTTACTCCTGGAAAGCTAGCATTAATAAAGGACTTTGTATCAGTAATAGTGCCTTAGCTATTGGGAAGGCACAAATAGACTCGGGGCCAAATCAGGTAAAGGAGAGGAGGCTAGCGAGCAATTCAATTCTTCAATACAAGCCCTGGCTCAAGAGATATGGTAACTGATCTGTGTTAATCTCTCTGTGTTCTGAATGGAATTCAGAGGTTTTTTTCTGAATGGTGATTATTGGGTTTCACCACCAGTCTTCTGTAACAAAAAGTCACAGAGTTGAGGAAGATGAGTTACATTTGTGAGACACCACTCTCGACAATGCATTTTACTGTTTGTATGTCAGAAAACTGAATCCAGGCAACAACAGAGTCTGTACCTGTGAAAAGATAAAGAAGCAACAAAAGCCTCAACTATCTGTGTTGTTGAGAAGATCTGAGAAAGAGGTCAGTAATCAATTACACACAAATCTGACAGCTGCTGCTCTTTCAGCACCACTGCAGAGTGCTTTTATACCTGCTACCCTACTGTTATTTTCTGCTGGTGTTCTTTCATAAGAAAGATTTCCATTCCTACCACCCTCACTGTTGTTATCACCTCTTTCATCAAGCCAATTTTAACTTTAAAATAACACAAAATTATCCAAAACTTTGAGGTCAGCCTCAGCTTCAGTGCAAAGATGAACCCAGGGATATCTATATATCCCCTCTAATGTAAGTTTTTCTCAAATCCTATGATTTTAATTCCTTCAGCGGAAGAAAGATCAAATTACCATGGAGTTTCTTATCCTGTATAGTGCTTATACTTTCTGTTGTGATTAGGACATTATGTAGCTATTATAATGGATGTAACAAAAAGTCCTCCTTTGTTCATGCTTTCCTGCAGAACCCATCACACTGCAGGTGCTTACAGTGTCTGGGCCTGGTCACCTAATCACATTACTCTGTTAGGAATAAATAGCTATTTTAGCAGGGGGTCACAGGCTTGCCACGGAAGCTGCATGCTGAACTCACAGCCACTGGGAGGGAGATGGGCAGGCTGAACACTCCCCAGGTTACCTGGCAAACACAGCTGGCCACTGGTTTCCATGTTATCCTAGCTTTTGTCATTCTTCAACCTTCTGTTTTGCAAAATAAAAACAAAAATACATTGACTTTTGCTTTGAAAACGTGCTGTAGAATTTCAGAGTTTGATCAAGGTACAAAGGTTTTATTTAGAACAGCCTAGCATAACTTTTGTTTGCCTGTGCTGCCCCACATGAACTGTTGCTCATTCTGGTCTTCCACTGCAGTTCCCTGGAGGGATCTCAATTCCCATTGGGGTCCACAGTCCCTAAACTGATGGTGCATCAGGAAAACACTTGGCAGTGATGCTTTCTGGATTTTTTTTCTCCACCTACTATTACACAGCAGAGAATCCACACAGAAAAAAACACATATAGTGAGTAGTAAGGGTTCTTCAGTGTCAGGTAGAGCTGAATGCCTCAGGATATCTGACCTATTACCCTCACTGAGCATGGTCTGATACTTGATGGGAAATTTTATATGTGTTATCTTTGAGATCTCTACCGCAGGAGGGGTTGACAGAAACAAATGACACATGCAAAAGTCATGTTCTTCATGGTATGTTAATGTAAATTAATGTTTCTCTAGTTATTGCAGACTGGAATAAATGGCATACTGGACAACAACCAAAGAAATTTTGCATAAGCAGTGTTGGGCTTCAAAAGCAATCTTAAAAAAAACCCAAAAAATCTTTTTCTTATCAACAAGATGAACTACCTTTTTCTAGATGGAGATCTTAATGTTTTTTTTCTCTTGTGTTATGAAAGCAACTGAAATAAAAACATGCTTTCTCAAACACCACAAGGAAAGAAGAAGACAGTGGTAATCCAACCTCTTGAGCACAGTCATACTCAGCAGATAGCAATAATTTTTCCAGCATTTTTCTGATTTATTTGAATGGGAAACAGCAGGGGTCTCTAAGCTGCAATCCACACAATCAACAATGCTGTTAATGGTTGTTACCATATTTCTGTAACTCTATTAAGTTAATGAACTTAAGGTCTCTGTGATATACAGTGCACGTCCTGATGTTGTTTTGAAATATCACTGACTTTCTATCTAAAATTATTGTGCGATATATCAGTTCATTCAGGTGGTACAATCAATCACACCTTGTCCAACTAATTTTTAATATTATCATCTAATCCTATTGCACAGACAACGATGGTGTTTCCAGGTCTATGGGCAGAGAAGAAGGGCTATCTCTTACTGCCTTTTCAGGGATATAAGACATGTCTTTGGAAACATCTCTTTGCAGCACTCTTGGCTTTACTCCCAATGACAGTTAAGGTATTAAGGTAGATACTAAAGCCACATAATACGTTAGCCTTAGGAAAAGGGAGATCTACATTTCTCTACTGTTCTGTGAAATAGAATATATTATGCTAAACCTTTCCAACCCTTCAAAAAATGTCTATTTCAAAAGATTTAAATACAAGATGAAAGTATAAGCAAATCTAGAGGAGATACAAAGTTCAAGCAAAGGGGAAAAGGTTTTCTGCTGGCACAGATGCCACAAAGGGACAGAAGGGTAAAAAAGGCAAAGCTGAGCACACTGCAAGTATCAGGAGGATATTCAGCCTATGACTGCAAACTGCTGAAGCGTGAGGTGGGGGAAGAAAAGCAAAAAGAAGAAAATGGTTTCTGTGTTCAGCACAAAAAAACTTAGTACCTTTGTCTCCCTGCAAATCACTGATTAACTGGCTAAGAAACAGTCCTGAGCTCAGCAGAGTGGGGGTGGAAGATATAGAAACAAATGGAAAAACTTCTGCCATTAGAACAAAAAGTGTCATGAATCAATGCAAAAGTGTGAAAGTCTTCCTGTGCTTGTGAAAATCTTGTGCTACTGAAAAGGAAGCATAGTCATAGGGAAGAAAAAAAAAGAAAGAAGGTAAGTCAGAAAGTAAGGGAAAAGGTAGGGAAAAGCAGAGCGATGTTTCAGATACAAAAGTTAAAGACAAGTATTTGGAGAACAAATAATAAATGGATCATTTCCTCTGAAGAAATAACCAAATGAACTACAGAAAACATTAAGATGGATTCATACAACAGCAAGTAAAATATTAAAGTTAGACTGAAATGAGAAACATGGAAAGACACATAATGAGCAGGGATATGATGCAGGAATTATGGAATTATTTTCATATTTTGATATTTACAGAGAAAAATCTAATTTAATTTTTTTTCTGCTTTGGGAATATTTCAGTGCAGACACAAGGATGACACTTTCTTTTTATCATAGAATCATTAGACTGTTCTGAGTTGGAAGGGACCCATAAGGATCACCAGAGTACAACTTTTGGTCCTGCACAGAACAGCTACAAATATCACACGATGTGCCATGAGAGTGCTGTCCTTGATCTCTGTCAGGCTTGGTGCTGTGACCACTTCCCTGGGGAGCCTGTTCCAGTGCCCAACCACCCTGTGGGTGAAGAACCTTTTCTTAATACACAACCGAAACCTCCCCTGACACAACTTCAGGCCATTCCCTTGGGCCCTGTCACTGGTCACCACAGAGAGGAGATCAGTGTCAGCCCCTCCTCTTTCCCCTGTGAGGGAGCTCTATATCCTTCTCCCAACAGTGAACATACTCCTACCTATGATATTTTCCAAAGTAATGATTAGTTTCTTTCCAGAAATGTTGCATTTAGCAACTGCATCTTAAAGAGTTACAAGTAAGTGACACCAACATGCAAAAGCAGATACTGAGAGTACACAAAGACTACCTCATGCAACATGCAAAAGGCAATTACAACATTTACTTTCAGGAACTTATTATTTCAGGTGGGAATGTGGAAGAGTAAACATGTCTCTCTATTTCAAAAATTTATGTTCTCAGGTAGCAGATACTACAATATATCCAAAAAGGTTGATTTGCTTCCGGCAGTTAGGTAGTGGATATGAATTACATAAGTATGGAGCTGGGGAAATTAGTTTAATTTGCATACATGCTAACTTTATAAAATTAAACTAAACTTGAAGTGAAAAATTTTTGATTTTTATTTGAAGCCAAATCTTCTGAATAAATTACAAATACTCAAGTTTAGTCCACAAAATGCACCTGAAGGAGACATTTTTAGAAATTTAACAGGAAGATAGCACAAGAGTAAATTAACCTCCATCATCTGTAATCTAGGTGGGTTCTGACTTTTACAGAAGGAATAAAAAAATTGAATGAACCCTACAAGACCATGAAAGCTTTTCTTCCAATTATTATTTATTAACAAATGCGCGTGTGCGTGTATGTGTGTATTCACACGTGACCGAACACATTTCCATGCATGAGCACTGGATAAATGATTTCTGTGTTCTTCCCATGCCACAAATGCTGCTTCCCAGTTGACTTACTTTCTTCCGGAGATAGAAAATTCAACCTTTTATTAATTACAAGGTAATGAAACCCATCCGTCTAACTGTTCACATTCAGCTGTGTATCATGAGCTAGAAACTGAAGCATGGTGCTGGGAAAGGTCAACAAAGCAGAACTGTATTTCATTTACTAGAAATTAAAAATCAGGAATTAAAGAAAAATAAATAAATTTTAAATGAAAATGACAGGTTAGTCTTTCAAGGGAAAGACTATACTTGCACATCAGAAGCTTTGCTTTCCCTAGGGTTTTCTGTAACTGCTGCCTCATAGCTTCTCCTCAATCTGCCCACTCCACAGGAAAACCCAAACAAAACAATGCAGACAATGGAAAATGTGAAGATGTGTTCCTCACACATCTCCATTGCGTATTTCTTCTAGTCTCTCTTGAGAGACACAATGGAAATGAACAAGATACAAAGCAAAATATTGCAAACAAAATCTGCTATTGAGAAAGGTTTTTAGACATGACCTAGAAAAAATACAAGAGAAATATAGTGTTGTACTTACTTCTATTTTGAAATTCTATTTGATATTTAAGATATTTTCTCTTCTATTAACACATTTCCCCTTCTACTCTTTAGACTGATTAAATTTAATTTGTTGAAATTATGGTACTTTATAGGATTTTTTTTACTTAAAAAACATTTACATTATAAGGTGGATTTTTAGAGGACTGAGATTCAAAAGCCTAAGAACATTAAATTTTAACACATTTTCTGTACTTAGAAAACACAGAATTTGACAGTTAAATGTTGAAATTAATCATATAGTTACATTTCCACATAGCCCATGTGCCATGCAAGGCATTTGTGTGGTAGGTGAGAAATTTGCCCATTTTAACAAAGGTCATCACTCTAAAGAGTGTTTTTCTGGATTGTAAGTGAATTTTTCAAGTGGATGTTTGCCATTTCACTGAGAACAAAAACATCTCATTTAATTCACAGTCACCTGACCCCAGAGTATAGACAAGTGCATTTCTGTAAATGAAAGGAAATTGCCTAAAAACAAATACAGATAACAGAGCAAACTCTAATTTATTTTGTACTCATAAATGGAGGCCTATTTGTATTAGGAATGCATCCCCTAATGACAAATTCCCTAGCTTACTCATTTACTTTTTCAGGATCATTTTGTTTTCAGGACAGTGGAAACAGAGGATAAATAAATACAAAATAAAGATGAGATTTGTCCTATTCTGATCAGAGCAAATCCTGACATTTCTGCTACTTTTCTGCATGATGATTTTGCTGTCATATTGCTCTGTTTTGAGTTGCACTTGAAACCCCATGTTTTCCATCAGGAAAGGTTAGGAAAAAGCAGTGCAAGTGAAGGAAGTCAAACAGAATTACCTGGCTTTAAAATACCTCCAAAAGAAGGACTTTGGCCACAGCTATACGAAGATGCCTCATACAAAGCATTATGTGTCTTAGCCTGATTTAAAGTGGCCCTTTCTATCCAGGACCAGCTCCCCTCCCAAAAAAATATCACACCATCTCAAAAAAAACCCAAACAAAAAACCCCAAACAAACAAACAAAACAAAAAGCCAAAACCCAAAAAAACCCCCGAAAATAACCCCAAACCAAACAGGAAACCAACCAACCAACAACAAGAACAAAACAAACAAACAAAAAAGAAATCAAACCACAAAACCCCTTTTGGTAATACCTACAAAAATTATGTCTATGGACTTTTCTTATAGCTGAGAATAAATCTGATTTTTTTCTAGGAAGAAACAGTAGCATTAGGCAAAAGCTGGCTGTATCACATAGGATAGTCTTAGAAAAAAATTAGGAATGTACAAGATGGCAAAACTGTTCCTAGTATATTACTGAAACTTCTAGTTAGCAAGGACAAGCACTGGTCCCCAAGATGGGGTATGCTTACAGTGTTGCCAGAGCCACAATTTATTGTTTTCTTTTTGTGGTAAAATGGAAATATAGAGGGGAATATTAAATCAATTCCATCTGAATGAAATAATATCCTACTTAAAAATAACGTACTTTTATTCCACTGAACACTTTCTGAGACATTTTGAATATTTTCAATTTAATTATGTTACAGAACTCTTGAAAACTATTTCTTCTGCTCCCTTTAATATTAAGATGCAATTTTCTAGAAAACACATAAAGAATTTGTTCACCTGCTGAAATCTAAGATCAGCTTTTGCGAAATGTTGAGGAAAGAATTATGAGAAAAATTTTGATATTTTCAGAATTCTGTTGTTCAAGTCCTCCCTTCTCAGAGGTTTGATTGATTTCCAGAATAGGAATTCTGGTCCCTCTGAAGCTTTACCACTGTTTGTGAAGGCTTTGATTTTTTGTATTTCCAGTGTGATGGGTATTGAAGACAATCTCACAAAAATCATTGCCTTTCAGAACAATAAGGAAGTAAGCATAACAAGAATGAGAACATGATTACCTTTTTAAAGTATTAGCCTAAACGTCTCTAAGTGACATTTTAGTAATTTAAAAAAGAATTTGTTCACATTTTGGAATATTTTACTGGTCCTCTTGATGAAAAATATGAAAGAAAACAAATCAAGCAACATTTTTTTCTTCGGTAAGAATTAAATTAAAAAAAAATACTGGAGAAAGAAAGTGCTTTGTTAAAAAATTGGAAGAGGAAATGGAAAAGGAAACCAAAATAATTCAGTTATGCAGTCCTGTATTCTCTGGATATTCTCTTGTAAGATCAAGGAGCGACATATGAAACTACACAGAAAATTGCATTTTGTGCATTTTAAAATAGTAGGAGGGGATGTTTTTTCCCTCATACAGGCTGACAAAAAGCAGAGCAATACAATGACAAAAAAATAGTAAGTCTCGTGGTCTGCTGCTCATTGATTTGATAGGTATTGCAGTGCTTTATATTTATGATCGAACTTCAGATTTGCATTTCCTTTTCGCTCATTCCACAAGGAGATACTGTACCATTCAGCCAAATAAATCAGTGAAGAAAAATACTGTTAAGAGCTGGTCTGACTTATGGACTCATTCAATTCAATAATCTGGAGAGCATTATTCTTAAGGTCTGAAATTGAACAACATCTTAGTAAAAATTAAAAACAAAGGAATGGACTCTGGTAATTGCTTATTAAATTTTCAAGCCCCAGTGACAATAACAAGTTTAAATTGATTGCTCAATACATTGGAAATAGATGGTACTGAATGTGCAACAAAACCACACCAGCATGGCAAATAACTAGATGTTCTTGAATGGATGAGTACCTCAGTACTTTACTACCTCTGGAGAGTTTAAGGAATTCAATAAGGCTGACTCGAATGGATCCTGCAAAAACGCTGTGCCTCACCCACAACTAGTGCTGGACTGCACCAACTGCTGCCTCAGCTGGGTGCTTCAGGGCAGAAAAACATGCTTTTTCCACATGCACATTCTGGCTTTCTCAGCCCTCCTGAAAAGCCCATCCCCTTCCTTGCTGCTGCCTCAGAGTCACAATGTGTTTTCCACGTGCAAACCCTGAGTTTCCTCATGCTCTGTTAAATTTTCACAGGACACTTAATTTCAGTATGGTAAGGTCCAGGAGTTCAACACCAGAAACCAACCAGAAAAGAACACTTTAATACATGGGAGATGGGAGGGAAAGTTTGGACTACAGGGTCTTGTCAGAGTGTATGGAAGGAGAAGAGGAAGAGGATAAGGAAACGGGGAAAAAAGACCAGAATACTAAAAGCAGCTTCAGAAGAAAACCCTACTGGCTTATAAATCTCACTTCTCATCTTCAGAGAGTTTTTGAAAATGCTAAAGAAACTTAAAGATGTGAGTTTAAATGCTTTTCTGAAAGACTGTTTCTGCAAAAGCTGTAAGGTATTCTGAAAAATTCATGTAACTGGAAAAAGGAGGTTAGGAATACACAAGTAAGAGAAAAAAGGAAAAAACAAAGTACTTGAACAAAAGGGACAAATTAGAATTCTCACTTTCATCCTGACTTTTCACAATACTTTAATAACATTCATCAAATACAGGTTTTATATGTTAGTAGGGAAAAGACTATTTGCTCAAACCTGTGAAGTGATACATTTTTTACTTGCCTTCCAGTGAAAACACACTGTCAAAGAGTCTGTCAACTACATACAGAAAGATACAGCCAACTAAACCGATCAACAAGATGAGAGCCAACCTGTCTGTGTTGTTACAGAAGCAGCAATTCTACCCCTCAGAGTGCGCTGCTGCTGCCCAGATTCCTTGGCAAGCCACAAGGCGAAATTACCTTCTTGCCAGCTGCTGTCTTTCAGGCTGCTTTAGATTTGAATGCAGATTTACAGCACCTAAGGTTTATGACTTAAACACAGGTTCAAGGATTACTTCGAGGGTGTCCAACCTGTGAAGTTAAGTGTATGAAAACAAAATTATAGGTCATCAAGCCCAAATGTGCCAAAATTGTCCTGAAATTGTGGCAAGACGCAAACAGTTGTGAGCGTTTTCTTCAGAGCATAGCTCCTAAGAGCTAAGCAATATAAGTGGAGAAATAAAATGACAGAATGGATTCTAAGGATTCTTTTTTCACTCTTTCTTTTCCTTTCTTTAATACCATTTTTTCTCTTAGCAAATGAGAAGTAACAACCATTGAGGAAAAAAGGTAAAACATCTGTTGAATAAAAATAAATTAATAAAACCCAAAAAATTGCACAGCCAATATGAGGTGATATATTTTTATTTCTCATTTTTTCTTCTAATAGGTGAGATCCTGCTTATTGACCCCAACTTTTTTTTTTTAATGACAGTACTTCTAAAGGAGGGCTAGGTGGATATCAAATCAAAATCTATGATTTACCATTAAAAACACAACATTAATATTATTTTAATCATTGAAATAATATTAGTACTTTTTTAAACATAAAAAGGACTCATTACCATCAGCAGTTAGAATTCATTTTTGTGTCTTATTTAAATTTGCCTTTTATTTAATTCTGGTTCAGAGGACCATTGAAAAGATTTCTAAATTTCCCATACAATCTCTTTTTATCCTCTTAATAAATTTTCAAGGCAAACACGAATGAGACAAGGAATCACAAATGACTAGAATTAGGGGACTGCTTCTGAAAGATGCATTCTGATTCCCCTTGAAATGGCAGAAAACCCCTACATGTTTAGAAATCACTTACTTTTGCTGAAATACATTCCTGGAGCACTATTGTCAGCTAGAATTAGAGGAGGTGTTATTAAATTATTTCTGCTTTTTATTGCTTGGTCTGCTACGACTCTCCAAACTCAAAACCCACTTGGGATTTGCTGAATTAGAGCTGAGGTATGAACCAGAGAACATGACAGTGCAATGCTTCCTAGCTGCTTAGCAGGCAAGAGAAAGCATCTTTTTTCTTTCCTTGTTTGTGGGTGATATTTCTTCATAAAATGAGGAGAAAAAGGTATCAAGCAAAGCTAATTATACTTTTAGAAATTTCTCATCTACAATTCAAATAAGGATCTCCCTGAGAGGGATTCAGATTTTACATACTGTATGTGCTAACCTTCATCATACCAAATGGCAGCAGAAACTGAAATATTTTCCATATCAAGTGTATTTCATACACAAAGTTTAAAACCACCCATGCATTTATGCTAAAATGAATTATCTAATTTAAACATATGAAATCAGGCAGATTTACAAATGAGGTTTCATTTCAAATTCATACCTCCTTGTCCCTATTTCAATAAGGGAGAGGAAAGCTTACAAAACAGTGAGAGATGACTAACTTCCATGCAAATTATCTCAGAGGAAGAGAAAAGATTTTAAAATTGGTGTTGTTGATACAACAGTCTGTTGTAACAACTCTAGTCTTTTCTGGCGCTAGTATTTTCTTACAGGTCTTCCTTAGCACAGCTTGTGGATTAGAAATGTAAGAGGAACTATTTCTGCTCACTGGGACAGTCATGAAACACAGACTGGAGGTGAAAAACCCCACATAGAGAGAATACAGGACAACAGACAGCCAATCTGACCCTCAATGCAAGGTACCTTGTTCCACCATGAATCAGCAGAGTCTTTATTTTGTCAGTAGAACCCACTTGTAAAAGAATAATTTCTCAGTAGAAGGAAATTGAGTACAAAATAGTGGCTTCTGAGACTTTCTTCTATTTATACAAAGTATTTCTTTTAGCATGCAGTTATTATTTATTTATGCAGTACACACAAAAAAAAATAGCAGTAGGCAAAAAAAAGAAATCATTTGAACACAGGTTCTCCATGAACAAAAAGCACTCAGGAAATGCAACACATTTCATTTTTCTGTCATGCTTCATTGTCTATATTTTCCTAAGCACTTTCTTCTAGATAACAGGGAAAATAATTAGTTCTACTCCCCAATATGGGCAATTAAATATTAATATTTGGGTTTTTGGTGATAAACCCATATGCCAGAGTAAGGGGCACAATATAAATGATTCATTGAATATGTAAATAACAAGGAGTATGCAAAATGTCTTTGTTAAGCAGAAACACTGATAGCTGAAAATAAATACAGCTTATAGATAAAAACTTCATGTCAGAACAATAACCAGAATTCGAATACTGGCTCTACCCCTGTATCACTTGCAGCTTAATATGGAAATGAAGATATCTCTGCATCAGTGTTTTATTCTGAATCAGGGGAGTGCTTTTGAAGTAACCATGCTTAGAGAATTTGGGCTCCCGTTGCAGTGTGGTCTCAGAGTGAACATGCTGGGTTCTCCGTAGAAAAACTAAAGCTGAAGATGCACTCCACCACTGTACAGTCCAAGGAGTCTGACCTGGGCTGCGGTGAAATTGCAGCCTCCAAGAGTGTACAGGGAGGCCCCCAATACCCTGCACAGCCATATTTATTGCTGTTTCCATTGCCTTCTGATGCAGTACATCTTGAGCAAACTCTGCAATATATATATATGCTCTTTTGTAGTGTTTTACTTTAGGGTGGATTATAAAGAAAGTTAATTTATGACCTAAAAATTAAAAGTGTCTAAGCAGAAGCTTTGTTCTAAAAAGAATCCAAAAGACTCCAACCCACTCTTTAAATCAAAGGAAGAAATCATTTCATGAAGAAAAAAATTCAAATTCAAAATTTTTTTGTTCTGTCATTCTCATTATATTTACCAAAAGCATCCAAATGTCACCAGCCTCTAAAGTGCTGCATTTTTAGCCATCTGGATACACCTATGCTGCTGAGACACTTACTACTTGCAATTTAACTGAAATTACTGTGTCAAAGGAGTTTCTTTCAAAAATGAACATTTTTGGAAAAATTGCTTTCTGTGGATGTTTGAAAGTTCCTTAAAGAAACATTAAAAGCAAACACAAAAACTTTCATTATTTGGCTCTCTGATATCTTTCTCAAGGAGAACCTTAAGCAAGAATCCAATTATGTTTTATCCGCTGTATTACACATAGAAATTTATTCCACTTAAACAATTAAGTTTTAAACTAAACATCTAGAAAGGTCCTTCTTTTTTCTGTTGTCACACAGCAGTATAGCCATCTGTTTGAATTTTCCACCTGTAACACGTACTCTAATAAGACCACAGTTCAGTCACTGTTTTACTGAATGTTATATCATCAAGCAAATCACATTTAAAATGATACCATCTTCTCAGTGTTTTAATTCAGCTTAGTGGTTCTGGATATAAGCTGCTTCTATCTCTTATAAGAGATAAGCAGATGCTATCTGTTGCTGCCCTTATTTAATGTTCTTTCTGACTTCAAAGAGCAGTAAAGTGGGACGTGCAAGCTGCTGGAAGATCCCACTGGAAGCATATTCATAGGTCACTGTTCAAGTCATCCTCTGCTGTGAACTTGAGAAATTATTGCCACCACTCTCTGGTAATGAGTTATTGCAAACTAGTAGGCTAGCATTTATTTTCCACTGACCCACCACAGAAGACACAGCACAGCTATATAATATTTATATAGCACATATTGGATCATGAAAAGCCCCTACAGATGCTACAAAAGATGCTACATTGCACATTCTCAAATAACTTTATGCTTACCATCACTTCCCAGCTCGATCCCATCTCAATTCAAATTTTCCTCTCTCAAAGCACATCAGAATCTTCAAAGGTAACCACAGCTTCCTGGCATTCACAGCCTTCAAAAAAATAGTACTGATCCATGTTATAAATTGTGTGTGCGCTTATGCCTTGACCACCTTTGGAAAGGGTGACAATTATGTTTGTATCTGTGGTTAAATATGAGGAAGCACATTTCGTATTCCATATGGCATCCCATGAGGCATACAACTGGAAAGAGAGCAGAGATACATCTGGCTGCAACTACTCGTGCTCAAACACTCGGAGTGCAGCTCTTCAGAGCTTTAACCCTCTTCTTAGAAGTTTCTATGAGAAACAAACAGGAAGAGATTAAAAAAAAAACCCAAAGATCTTTACTTTCAAGAGTGATACTTTTCACAATTTGGATTCACGTCATTTGTTGTTTAAGTACACAAAACTCTCCACTTGAAATTATCACGGTTGTCCTTTCTGTGGAAAGCCTCTTTCACATCATGTACGTGCAACTCTGTATGAGAAGCTTTTGATAACTTGCTGTGAACTGCATTACCTTCTTTACAAGAAACAGGTGAAAAATAGAAGACTTTTTTAAACAGCAACAGAGTGAAACAATGTAGGAAAAAGTCTGCTTCTGCTTACCACGTACCATGCAAGAAGCAACCCTTGGGAGCAAGACAGCTGTAATTAATAGTGTTAGCTTAGATTCTGGTCTAAGGCAATCTATTCCTGTCATCCTTTAGGGAAGAAACATGACATGGTACCTTTACTGGCACTAAAGTAATCAAATCAGTTATGGCCACTATTGTTATTGCTAATTTAGCCAGCCGGGGGAGCAAAAAAAAAGAAAATCGACAGTTACTCGAATTTGGGGTCCTTTCGATAAAATATACAAAATTAATGTTAAAAAAGAATGGAAGGTTGGAGGTCCATGTCTTTACTAATGTGATTGTATTTAACTGGCAATTCTCTTGAATGCAATTGAGATAGTGTCAAAACATGATGCAGCTTTGAATTGTAGGCAAGAGTAATATGAATACAGTTTAATAAAGTCACTGCAATTTATTTCCACTTTTCTAAGCAAAATTGTTTATGACAATGCTTTCTGCAGATTGAAAGGAAATGTGAGGGGGAAACTTTTAAAATTGTATACATTAATGAAGAAGTGGGAGTAGGGTTTTCCTCTTTGCTTTTCATGTCGTGAGTAGTTGTAACAATAATAGTGGCCAAGTTAGTTAGTGTGTTACAACACAAGCAATACCTAATTCAGCCTTTATACGGCTTGTTGAAATGACGGGTTTTACTTTATTACCATCAGAAAATAGCACCTAAACTCTAGAGTGAAATTAAAACCACCTTATACCACTGGTGACAGCTCTGAAAAATCAATTTCAGGCTTGACATAATAAGTTGCACTGCAGAGAGCAGAAAGCCCCATATCCTGTGGGACTGCTCAGATTGTACTTTGCAACAGAAAAGACTCATCTCTGGTTCCTAATGGTGTTATGTAAATACAAAGGAAATGTGCAGCAAGCAGGGTGACATCACAGTATATAGGAAGAAAGGTTGATCACAACATTAAATTAAATTATGGCAAATATAAAAAACAAGATGCTGAAACTTATAAAATATTGTTATTACACTACATAAAACAGATCCTACTTGTACTTTTAAAAAGCAATAAAATGATCTGAAGAGAACATTACGAGAAAGAAATTATAGTAAATATATTAGTCTTTGTGAGTTGATTAGAAGTATAAATTATTTTTTCCTGATGAGTTCTTTAATAATAATTTTATGTCTGAGGTGATGTGGCTGTAATGACTGTGGATCTGACTACAGTCCACAATTCTGCTGATTATGAATCTGGCCATCTAAAAGGGTTTTTTTAAAATAATGTTCATTAAATTATGCTATATAAAGTCACAATATCTCTCAATGTAACAGCAGAACATGACCTTAAAATTTTAAATTTTGTTTCACCATTTAAAAACTCTGTCTTAACTCAGTAATTTTGATAATGTATTTTTTTTTCTACAGCTTTTTATTACTATAACTAACGAGATTATTCAGAAGGCCCAACTCTATTAATGGGGTGGGGGGACCTTATTGATATTCTTTAATGCCCTTCATTTATGTTTGGTACTATGATACAAAACAGCCTTGGCCATTTTCAAATCAGCTTCATTGCTTTGTCACAGCCTGCTAAAGCCTAGGCCACAGAACTAAAACATTCAGCCTCTTCTTTTCCAGATAAAACAGATTATTTTGAAGGCATTCAAAAGGTTTTCTGAAATTACTGTTTTATAATATATAATTTTGAAATTCTGCTACCTTCATAAAGTCTTGTGAACTGTTGACACTGTTGTACTGGGGATAAAGTACCGCTCTCCTCTGTGCTCTTACCCATGACTTTAATGATAATATATGGTTAGTAAAGCTACTGTGGGCTACATTCAAATATCCTGAATGTAGACAGCAGCTTGTAGAGTGAGTTTGTAAACTAACACACCATGTGAGTACGTGTTTTCCTGCAATCAGCATTTCATAATAAACGCACCACATCCTTAGGTTTATTTTGTATTCTACTGCTAAGGATAGGTTCTACCAAATAATTCAAAGCCTGCAGGTTATGCATGAAAGTGCTACTGAGAATATTTCCATATCATGTTATTTTAATTACATGATACTATTGATTTAATTAAGTGGGACCATGTTAATTATCACTTTCACAAATCAACTAGACATGTCTTAAGTGATTGCAATGAATATAAACTCCAAACTCTCACTTTGGAGATTCTCATAAGCCTGTGAAGCAGTTCTCAGTTAGAATTATTTAATGACACAGTTTAAAGTAGCAAAACTTTCTATTAAAGTCCAAGTGCTTGAGAACTTAGAAACTTGCTTAGAAACAAATGCTAAGGTTGAAAAAGCAGAAATAATAAAATTCACCATCAGGTTTAAAAATGAGCATAAACTTAAGAGAAGATTCTCATTATTATATTACAGATACCTTTAGAACAAACAAAAGGCCATAAATTTTGAGCTTTCCCTTTTTCTTAATTCAATCGTGTGACAAGCTCAACAGGAAATGTATTCTACACTTTCCTTATCTATTTCCAGATCATTGCTGGATCCAATACTGTAGCTACTGATGAACACTCTCAGTGGCAACATGAGGGAAATTATATCACAATTTTTTCACCTGAAAGCTCTGACTGTTGTTTGCAAAAATTAATGTTTTCTTAGCATAACAGGTCTCACTGAGGAGCACTTAAACTTGGATATCAAAGGTGCAGGCTGGTGACACAGAACAAGGTTCTCTAAGCAGGTCAGATCCCAGAAAACTTGTACTCCACAAGACACAGTATGCGAGAACCGTTCAGTTCTCACACACAGTGAGAACAGAAATGGCATAAAGTTTCTTGCCTAGTGAGAGGGAGTTATAAAAGGGAAGGGATGCTCCCCAGCTTATCAGTGATGGCCTTGTAAGAGAAACAGCTGACACCACCTCCTGTATTTTTGGTTTTTGTAAGACTTGTTGGGTAACTTGCTCTCTCTAAATCATGCTATCTCTGTACATTTGTTTAATGAAGATAAATCCCCCAAATAGCTGAGTCCCTGGAATGGCAGCAGATCTGTAATGGCAAAACTGATCATAACCACCTCTGTGATGTTCCTTAATTAGCTACGTTTGTTAGCTTCTCTGCCCTGTGTTCTGGCTTCATTTGCCTTATTTCTCAGCTACAGAAGTCCCCTCCCGGGTAGTTCAACATCTGAAGGCGCATAATACAGAGGTGTGGCTTTCAGTGGGTGATCAAGTAACCAACAAAATGAGAATTTGCAAGGCTGATCATTGTGTCATTTCGGATCATGTTTGAATCTAGTGCACAAAAGAAGCACTGTGGAATTTTCTACAGTTTCTGTTCGTATGTGAGTAGCTGTACGGCAAGGGTTTTCTGATAATTTTGCAGAGCAAATATTGCTCATTATATAACAGTCAGAAAATCTATAATGTAATGTATCTTGTCTGATACATTACTCAGACAAGACAGAAAAACTGAACCATTACTTCCTTACCTATCAACTGTCCCTTACCAGTTGTCACAAATTACCAATAAATCAGTGGTTAAAAAAGCACATGCTCACATACCCACTTCATTAGCAATCAAAGGAATTATGGAGTCCCCATAGTTACATGTGGTATGGAGCCTAGTAGAACAACATTTTTCAAAAACTCTGAAAATACCATAAACCTTAAAAAAATTTCATCTTTCATAGTACTTCAAATCAAAACCTAATCAGTTCAAAATTCTTTGATGCTTGCCAATTTCATGTCTGTGGTGCCTCTCTTCTGTTACTGGACATGCTGGCTGTGAACCAATAATATAGATATTAAGCACACACATATAAATAGAAAGATTTTAAGTATTGGAAATTTTTATGTATTATTTTTCTGATGGTAACCAAAATCTTGTATTTAAAAAAGGAAGACTTTTCAAAAAGGGATGATTTTTTTCACCAGGAAGTGAATTTAGTTATACATTTCATGGATGACTAAGTTTTTATTTCCTACACTCCCCTATATTAAGACCCCAAGGGGACTTTCACTTCACTTTCCAAATCATTACCAATTTCATATTTTGTAGTGCTATATTTTCAAATACTTTTATTTAGAAACAAAACCTTCCAAAACATCAAGCCTATGGACTTTTCCATGTCCTACACAGTTTATGAAGTTGATGTGTCTCATATTATGTGTGTTTCATCTTTTAAAGTCCTTGAGTTGGCTCTGCCTGCTTAAGACACATTCATCTCTTTAAAAGACATTGCATGTACACAGGAAACACTGGCAGGAGTTTGTATAATTGTCACTTCTGACAATTACATGTAGCCTTTTAAATACAACAAAACCTTGTAAGTCTAAAAATGGCTAAAAGAAGGTACACGACAATGAAGAAAGTGATTGGACATCTCTTGCCATAATACAGAATTCCCCCCTTAAAAAACCCCAAAGTATTGCTCTGTTGTGCCTTTTGATATATATGGACAGATGACACAACTAATTATAGAGGCATTACAGAAATTTTTCTTGTGTCTTCTACTGCGTTTTAAGCCATTCTCTTGGGTGATACTTTGTGATGTTGGAAGCTGATTATGACTATTAAGATAATGTGATATTGTTTTTTTCTAATGTATTATGTGATAAAATAGACAGTTTAGTGGTATATTGCCACTTAATGCCCAAAAAGAGTAAGCCAAGCCAAAACAATGCTATGGACACTTCAGACACCAGAAAAAAGGATCCCTGCAAAATGCTGTAACAGCTCTACTGAGCCACTAAACACAAATGTTGAAGCTCACACAGAACAATTAAATCCTGAACTACAGTAATAACTCATTCAAAACTCAGATGGATTTGCCAGGCAACAGCTTATTACTTGTGAAAAACTAGAGCAGCAGTGTGGAAAGAACACCCAACCAGCCCAACCTCCGTCACTTCATAGAAAGTGTTCTGGAAAACACGCAATACATGCATTATTTGCAAAGAACACAAGTGCCTAGATAAGTGGTATTTCTCATTTGCAGCATTACAAAATCTTACTGATCCTTATACTTTTACTGTCTGACACTTATGCCTGAGGACAGTATCTTACTGCACGCCATGGGAATGCAACTGTAAATCTTCTGCCTTTGTTAAAATTTGTTTCTTTCATCTTGCCTAAAGTCAGACATCATTCTCTGCTCTGAAGAAGAATTTACTCAAGCACAGTTGAAAGCCACATCTAATTAACTGGGATATAAATGAAATTAGAAGATAGAGGCCAACAACAACAAGAAAATGTATTTCACTGTAAAGTGTTACAGGATCAGAGCAAGGCTATGCAAAGGGTTATTACCATAAGCACACTTCAACAAAACCTGGTCTGTCTTTTAAGGATACTGAGGCACCACTATAGACATCTCAGATTTCTGTCTATGTTTAATTAGACTAAAGATATTTCACAAGCTGGTAAAGGTTTTGCATCTTTTTCTTTTCTCTGGGGATAGCCTTTCAGAATCCAGAGCTCAGTTTTCACTGTTTCTTGTGAGGAGCCTGGTGAAAAGTCCAAAGAGTCATTTTTTGCCAGAGTTTGTAGAAAACTTAGAATCTGTGAATACAAAGATGGGATTTTGCACTGTGGTGTCCTTCTGGAGGAAAGTATCTCCTCTGTAGCAGTCTTTATCTCAGTCTCAGTTAAAGTAATCCACTGTCTGCTGTCTTGTCATAAAAATATCTTTTAATATTTAGTCACACAGGCTATTCACTGATTCTTCTCAAGTAGAGAATTTTTCTGCAGTCCATTTCTAGTATGAGGCTTTCAATAATATTGTTTCAAATTGAATAATAATCCACTGCCACGAAGACTTTCTTTTTTAAAATACAACAGACTGTCCAATGCTTGGTTGACATAGAATCTTGTTAATCTCTTGTGATTATTTTGGCATGTCTTGGAAGAGAACTGTTCATTACCATGCAGATAGAGATAACCTTTGTTACCAAGATAATTGCCATATAGCACTTTGTATTTGAAATTCACTTGTTGAAACAATCATACAAGCCTAAATTACAGGGAAGCTAAAACCAGGACTTCAAATTTAAACTGGTTGAAACACTGATTATTAAATAGCTCTGCCCTTTCCGTAATGTCAGAGAGGAGATATTCAAACATTCTATAATACCGCAAAGAGGGGAGAAAATTACAGGTCCCCACCACCATGGAGATTTTAGCTGACAGGCTAGATTCTGGTTGTTTCATGTAGAGTAATACATAAAAGGATTTGTATTGATTTTGATAAGGCTTTATGTAGCTATAACACTGTGAACAATGGTCAGGGACTTCAGCAAAAAATAAGCAAATATGCAACAAGATTTTGATAACAGGCATACCCAGTAAGAGTGGAAAATATTAATAACATATCAAGGAAAAAATTGTGTAGTGGTGAAATTTCCTAAATCCTTTTGGAGCTTATTAAAAAATGAGGAAGTTACACAGAGGTAATTCAATTGCCTTGCAATCCAGGGGAAGGGTTTGCAGTATAAGTTAGGACAATGCTCTCAACTCGCAGAGGTGCACAGTGAGAGAACACCTTTCCTTCTTGGAGGAGATGTAGGAATGCAATTAACTGAGACAGAGTAAATGTCATACTCTGGTTCCACTGCCAAAGCTGGATAAAAAGCTGCTGCTTTCTTAAAAAAAGTGCCCTGTAGACTCTGATAAACATAATTCATGGAGTCTTAAAGTCACTAGCTTCAGTTATCGCTGCGCTCTTCTGCTGGGTGCTGTCCCAATTCTAGTCAAGTAGCCAAGGGAGACAATACCCCTTTCAGTGGTAGCTGCCCTGGAAGGGCTGTGTTTTAGACACCCGCACAAGGAGTTCTTAGAGGCTCTGTTTTTCAGCATACTTTTTTCTGACATTCTGCTAAGGCAGCCCAAGAAACCATACGTGTTTCCACTTGCCCTCTGCTTTTCAGGCTAGGAAACCACAACTGAACACTTTGACCACTGGCTCCATAGTCTGCAAAATAAAGAATCCAGTAAAGAACAGAACAACACACTGTCAAAACAAATTTATATTTGCAATGAGAAAAAAAAAAATCTCATTAATGGTCTTTGAATCTCAAAACTTTAACATGTTATTGACCTTCACCAGAGAACTCCAAAGCAGAATCATGCATTCAAACATAGTTTATAAGTATGAAACAGAGAAAACATGCTCGATTTCTATCAAATACAAGAAAAATTGCAGAATGGCTGTTTCATTAGAAGGAGATAGTAGATAAATAGGAAAAATTACTGAATGGGGAACAGTCCACTTGTGTGGTATGACCTTCCCTGAGCTTTGGCAGATCTACTAACCATCTCTATTACGAAAATAGCTCTTTCTTATGATAAGAAAAAGTGTTTCCTTAGCTAAAAAAATCCCCTGTATTGCACTGAATCCTCCATAATACACTACCCTGTAATATTTCAAAGCTAGGATCTACCATCCAGTGTTGTGCTTTGCTCTCTTGAATTGAAGAAGTTTATGCAAGGGTGGGATATTTATTTATTTCTCCTTGTATTGTAACCCCTGTCTGTCCTCTATGATGAAATTATGTCTTTGGGAGTTTCCCAATAACAGTGAGATCATAAATGTAGAATTGTTGCATTATAAATACAAAAAATAAATACAAAAACATTTTTTGAATTACTATTGTTGTTTTCTATAGCTAATCTTGAGAAGCCTGATATTTTGAATGATAAGCTAGGACCTATTAAAGCTTAAAGATGCCATTAAAGAATGGAATTGTTCCATTAAATATTCCTGAGGTATCTTTAAAATACTTGCTTCATCAGAAAGACTCATGCCAAACCGTTCTCAGTGCAATTTTCCCACTGAAAAATGTAGATATTAGCTGTCCCTTACAATACTTTTTGCTTTTAGAACCAATATTGGTTTGGATTGTTTTTTAACAGTATTAAAAATTCTGGGAAGGCATGTATACACACTGGTCATATAATTTCCCTGATCTCTCTCTTTTCCCTGAAGTAAGGATAACGGATGGTGACATTTTGCCTACGGTCATACAAGTCATATACTAAAACATCATAAAGAAAATATGACTATATGCCCTCTGCCCTCTACTGGATAGCATCACAAGTGTGCTTCTACATGGCACAACCAAATTCAGAAGTTTTCAAGCAGACACCTGTCAACTGGTAAGTCATCTTCTCTTTCTAGCACAGGTGGAAAAATAATTTTCTTTTTACTCAACAGTCCTTGTTCTGGATAGATTTTCTAATCTAATACCTGTCCACAGTGAACCCACAATTTATTATTAATGTAGTTCAGTTGCAGAAGCATTTCAGAAGCAAAAGAAAAAAACAGCCTGACACACCCACAATGATTCAAATGTCACCTAAAAGTTACAATTTGTCCCTCAAAGAGGATGAGGCCAACACAAAAAAACCCTGAATTCACTGACAACCAAAAAGTGACAATTCTAAGCATGGAACGGGGATCATGGTGTCATGACAAAGCCTATGGGGAGCATGAAGAATGAATCTGAAATATCACATATGACCACTGGTTTCCTGAGAAACCTTAGTGATGTGCAATAGGAGCTTGAGACAGGGAAAGAATGAAAATTCAGAGAATTTAAGGAGTAAATCAGAGGAGCAACAGTATCCTGATGGAACAGAAAAGTCATGATTTTGCTCCAAAAATATAGCTAAGGAAATGGCAACACTAATAAATCAAGGGGAAAAGAAATCTAAAGATTGCCAAACTGATTTGAACGGAAACTAGTGAAACTGACAAACCGCCTCACCATGACTGCATCGTCCAAAGCTCACATTTCATGGTGTCATGAAAATTAGAAAAAGCAAGGGTGTTTAGAACTGTCTTATCTAAAGAAACTAGATTCAGAAACATACTGCCAACCTTAAAATACAAGTTAAAAGACATTTGGGGTACTGAGTTCTAAGGGGAAAATGAAGCATATACATGAAGGTAGAAATGGTGCAGAACAGATGAATGCATTGGTCAATACCGGGTGCCAAAAAGCCGTGTACCAGACTGTTCCTGCAGCCTTTGAAGGATGATTAAAAGCAAAGAAAGGAAGATGAAGAGTGTATGGGATAGCTGGTGGTGGAGGAGGAGGGATTTGTATCTCTGAAACTGTGGTACAGCTGGGTTGGCACATGGATACCATTCTTTTGTGTGTGTGAGTTTGGTTTTTTTTTT